>JAHWFP010263034.1:0-10112 GCA_023313725.1 Lithobius niger | reverse complement strand
GGGGGTTAAGGGGGTTGAATGTGTGGATATGGTTTAGGTTAAGTTAGAGAAGTTAGAACAGTGTGAGCGTATAGAGCAGCGTCAAGTGACATCATATTGGCTACAAGAGAGATACCTGCAAGGGGCATTAGATTGAAATGGTGGGTTAAACCACGGCACTTCTAGTCAATGCAGTGCTTTGAGAGCGGATTTCTTAGTCTTAAAAAACCGTTGTTTTCTTCAATCCCTTATGCTACGAGGTTGTAATTGGAAAATAAAGATTCCACTTGCTTAAAAATGTCAGCAACTGCCAACAAATCGACCAAAATCGCGCGTTTTAAGCCTAAGAAATCCAGTCTAATAGCATTGGCTTCAGTAAGACGCTCTTCTTTTCCCCCACCAGTGCACCTTGCAGCTAACCCAGTTACTGGCTCCACCGTAGAGTTATATACAATAATACTACGTCGTGTCACTGCCCTATAGGTGTATGGACCTTTTGGGTTCAATAAACTAATCACTCAATCCGTGTAGAATATGTAATCACTTATTGTTGTTTGTAGTTTGTTTTTAGGGAGCACGAACCCAAACTGAGTTGCTGTAATATCAAGACACACGCTAGTGTGCCGCTTGCCAAGATAAACTACAACACCTATCCAGATAAAATATATATGAGCATGGCGACCACTTCCAACACTTGTGCCTTTACAGCTAAGGTAGTTTTGGCTGTTTTCAGACATACGAGGATAAATAATAATACTAGAGAAAAGGGAGAAACTTGTTTGATCGGGTGACTTTGGTCGCCTGACAACATAAAAGTCACTGTTAGTGACACAGCTTAACGTTTTCTTGTTGAAAAAAAGACGTGAATAACGTTGATATTTGCCTGAAAGCTCATTTTACAGCTATTGCTCTGTAGATTTTCCTTCCCATAAGGCCTTTTCTAATTGGTCAAGTGGTTCAGGGGGTAGGGAGCTTTAAACGACCTGAGTTATTACGCAACAATGCCAATCAGCAAACGCCAGCTGCAGACGTAGACTGAAGATTAAAATGTTTGTTTCCCGCAAACCGTAAATGATAAAGATACAAAATATTAAAACAAGCTGCATGGTACGCCAAAGTAGCACGGATTAGAAAACAAATACGAACTCATACGATGCTTAAGGGAAGGTTTAACTCGCCCGAAGTCAAAACAGCAAAGGAACACAAATAAACTTTCCTGCAGCAAAGATACTTCAGTGTTGCTGTACTGTTTACTCCACTTGAAACCTTACTACTGCGTCCAACCATTGCACACGTAAATACAGTTAAAGCCAGAGCCCAAATTTCAAAACTTTTCACGAAAGGGACCGTAAAACTGGTTTTTTTTTTGCTTTTCCAAAACTTAATTGCTAAGGGGAAAAAATGGATTTTATCAATTTGACCCAAAAAAATTTTATACCTACCCCAAAACAAAACTTGTTAAGGATTCCCGCTAAGGCTTTCGGCCATTTGAAGTCGTGATAACAAACGCCAAGCACTTTCGCCAAGTTAATCCCACCGATTAAGATTTCAAACGTTAAATGAAATAACCTGAAAATATGAAGTAAGCAATTTTCATAAATTTCAGTTAGTCTTCGACCCGGACGGATTAACTTGGCGAAAGAGCTTGGCGTTTCATATCACGACTTAAAACGGCCGAAAATCTTGGCGGAAATCTTTAACAATTGAAAGTACGGTAGTTACACCCAGGTACATTGGATAGCTTGGGTAGAGTCGGTACACTCAGTACGACACAGCAGCGCGAGAAACCGTGGGAGATTTTACGAGATGCATCGGCATACCTCAAATGCGTCTGACGCCACTGTTCCCATTTCTCGCCATTTTACTGATTGTTGCATCTCTTTGGCTGTTGATGTTGATGACGAATCGACAGAAAATTGCACGAACAACGAACGAATACTTATCATCAAATGTAAGCCGGACCAGCAAATAATAAAATTAATTTCATTAATTCATTCCCTGCAGATTTGTTTTAGGTTCACTTAATTCGACGCAATTAATTCTAAGTACGAAATTGACTTACGCCCGTGACTGGTTACCCATAATAAATAAATAAATAAATAAATTTCTCCACCAAAGGTGGACGGTGACGGAAGGGTGGTGAGCCTATTACTACGCCGTTCCGAGTGAGATTTTGGTCAGATCAGGGCAGCGGGGGTCTGAGAAAACAATGGACGGCTTCCCCTCTAAGCATTCGACAAAAAAATGGGATAGAACTAGCATTTACAGTTTCCCTATTGCGAGGGACCACTCGCACAGAAAAAAAATGCCTGCGGCAATCAGTGCGTGACGCCGCAATAGCCAATTTCCAATTATCTCCCCAAGTTACGTTTGAGTCCTGGACAATTAAAAAAACCGAAGATTGACATCGATGAGGTTACGCAAAATCCGATAGACCACACAAGCTCGAACCTCAATCTATGCAACTCCAATACTTCAAGCCCAGTCTCTCGAGGCGCATCCGATAAGGAAGGTCCCGTAAACCTGCATGGGAGGCACTTAGTGAAGCATATATGAACAGCTTCCACAGCGTCAATGTCCTGTAACAAGTATGAAGACCAAACAGGGGCAGCGTACTCCAAGACTGGGCGCACAAAAACCTTAAATGCCTGTGCCAAAGTTGACAACTGCCAGAAGTGAAGCACCTTTTAATCAAAAGCAGATCGGCGATAAAACAAGGTACATATGTTTTGGCAATGGATGAAGGATTTCAGGTTTCTAGCGATACAATACGACACTGAGGACAGACGAACCCACGTCCACTACTGCCCACGGACGCCCCACGTATTTGGCGTCCAACTACCCATTTTTTTTATTTCGATCTTTCAACGAATCCCTACAACCAGTCGTTTGCACATCCGCTTTAAAAGGAGGAATCCATTTTGAGGCGTGCAAAAATCGGACTCTATTTCGAGAATGGGGATTGGAAATGGCAGCGCGGATTCTTGGTGGAGCACGCGGTGATCATCGGTTGGCGATTCTTGCCGACCCAATAATATTTCCGATTTATTCCCACCCTAAAGCCCGTCTTGCGAACCAGCCGCGGCCAGCCCTAGGCACATTTCCCCCTCCCCCTTTCCTTCTTTTTTATATCTTCCCCTTTCTGCCTTACCGTCCATTCACCGGAAGCGCTACCGTCGCTTTAAGAGAGTCGGCACGGTTGAGGATAAGCGTCCGCGATCGGATCTTGCAAGCGAGTAAGCTCTAGGCTATATACGTACGTGTTCATATTGATTTTTTTTCAGTAAAACTTCTGTCAGGCCTGTCTGGATAGTAGGAGTAAAAACGGGCGTGGTGTTAGCGTTATACTCAGCTACAGCTTTTGGCATTATTAAGAAAGAAAGCTTGTAACGCCACCAGGCAGCAGCAAATCAACTGCAGGCTAAAAACTAAAATATTTTTTTTTAAGTGAAAGCTAAATTCGTCCAGTTCCCATATATTTCTTAAAGTGAAAGCTAAATTCCTCCAGTTCCCATATATTTTATTAAAGTGAAAGCTAAATTCTTCTAGTTCCCATATATTTCTTAAAGTGAAAGCTAAATTCATCCAGTTCCCATGTATTTCTTAAAGTGAAAGCTAAATTCTTCCAGTTCCCATATACTTCTTAAAGTGAAAGCTAAATTCATCCAGTTCCCATATATTTTCTTAAAAGTGAAAGCTAAATTCATCCAGTTCCCATATATTTCTTAAAGTGAAAGCTCAATTCATCCAGTTCCCATATAACAATCTAGGAACATTAGGCAAAGATATGAGGCGACAATTTGCTGTCGCCAAGCATTTTACTCGGTCTTAAATTTTCGGTCACACTATTGCACATTTTCGAAGGGATTAAAAGACAGTAATACATGCAATTATAAATTATAATGACAGATAAAAACACACGGCAGACAGGCTTCTTACCTAGCTGTGTCTTACTAATACCTTGATGAGACTTTTAACCTAGTGCTAACAATTTGCTTGGTAAAGAGTCGTATCCGACTCGAAACGTCGCATTTTATTGTATGATTTTGCACCTTATTAGCTTTTTACTTCTCATCTGCCGTTTGTTTTTATCGGTAATGACAAAGATCGTGTGGGATACACGTAATGCACATGATGCTAAAATTACAGCATATCTTCTAGCTTAGCTTTTTGACGCGTTCCCAGCCGTAGCCATGGCGCCAGAAGGAGAGAGGGACAATTTTGCTAGGTAAATCCCATCGGGAATTCCTAGGGTCTTACATGCCACAATAGACATGAGCACGAGATATCACAGGGACCTTCCCTTCCCGAATAGGCCAGGGGTGGTTGAGGCCGGACTCGAACCCGGGATCTCTGGCACACAAGATGGCCGTGCATCAGGCCACCTTGCCCCATAGCATATCTTCCAGCAGTTTCACTTTAAAATGATTTTATACCAATGGACTTTTGGCAACGGATTGAACTAAAGGTGAGTGAATTAATCCTAGTGAAGTAGCTTTATACGACATATATCGACAAATTGATACGGCCTACATATCTTATTCTCCTGGGTCCCACAATCCACATATAACTTACACGTCCCCTACGAGATGGGCAAAAAGGAGGTTCCCAGGTGCACCGCGAGCTTTGTGACGGGTCCCCCGGGTCGAATCCTACGGCTGACAAAACTTAAAAAAAATTCCTTCGGGGTCTTATGAGGTTAAAGGAGGATATGTAAGGGTCAGTACTATTATTGTCCTATACCGTTGGGCATAATACCGTATTTGTTTGCATACCTTACGTTAGACATGTTCGTTTATCGCTTTGAAACTGCGTATTTCCTTCTGTCTTCGATGACGATGTGGTTGTCCATAATTATACAATATAGAGATAGACTTATATCGTTTAGGCCTACACCGTTCACGTCTACAGAATTGAGACCCCCTTGCAAACAGTGCAAACATGTATCCCTTTCACAGACAAATTCAACCAGTGCGTCAGCCCTTTCAACAACAAAAAAGTCAACACATTTCGCTCCGATTGCACTAAACTAGAACGACGAAGATCGAGGAATGGAAAAGTCACCTTGGAAACCACAGAAAACTCTTGAAAATCCCATCCCGGCCTGGGGATAAAGTTATGTTTTTCGACCGACGAAGAAGTAAGTGTGTCGCGCCACTCTTGAGCTATCCTCAAGGATGTCGACAGCAACAACACAATCATTCCAAGTGTAATCCTAAAAGCTTCTCTTTAGGCGTCACCTTGCTTTTCTGTTTTGGCAGAAAAAGACAAAAAAAGACACCCACCCGCCTTCACAAACAGACGGCAAGGAATGGCGTGCAGGAATTGTGACGAGATCACATATATTCGCACCACATAAACACACACCACTATTCAAGCAATCGATCAACACACACCATGTTACCACAGAATGCGAGGGAGGAACTGAATATCACGGTAGAAGGCTTTCCATGCAGGGTGATCATCAGGGTTAAGTTGTGACCCAGTTCGACAGCTAAAGTACTACTGAACGATATGTTATGAGAACCGGGTGATGTGATGAGGCCAAAAGGGGCCATTGATTGGACAAGAAATGGATGACCTTGCCAAATGATATCAAGGTCATCCAATTGCTAACTTCTTAAATACGCATCACACGCCATGAGTAGAGCTTAGGAATATGTAGGAAGCAAAGAGACAATACAAATGAAAAAAAAAATCGGACGACATTTGTTCTGTTCCCTACACGACGGAGTGTTTGAAAGAATGCCATTCAGTGGTCGAAAGTAGCCATTTTACGTACGTCATAGGTCCTGCAATCTGGTCCGGTTTTTGTTCTCTTTTTTTTTTGCATTGGTAATGTCTTTTTGTTCCCTACATATTCCTAATTTACACTCGTGGAGTGCGATGCCTACTTAAGAAGTTAGCAGTTGAATGACCTTGATAACATTCGGCGAGGTCATCCATTTCTTGTCCAATCAATCCTCTTTGTCCCATCACATCACCCGGGTCACGTAACATATCGTTCAGTAGTACTTTAGCTATCAAGCTGGGTCACAACTTAACTGACGGTATAGTTGCAAGAACGTTTTCAACATGTCAAATTCTTCTCCGAAAATCGGCAAATCCATCAATCGGTGGCAAAATTATCAACAAACCCTCGTCGTAGCATTCACGGACTTCAGTGAAAACCAGTGTGCGGCCATCTAAGACGAAAACATTTTTCCGGATGCTATGAGGATGTTCGGTTATTATCTTCTTCTAACTACAGCTTTATTGCCATTCATTGCGAGCATTTGTTAATTCGCAGCCACGCTTTGTGGATAATATAGCTGTACGTACATCACCGTCCTCTTCTAAAACTGTCCACTTTTAACTTATTACCATACTTTTGTCATTTTCATTGTATAAATTTAATGGGTCAACTCACGCTTGCAAACAAAACGACCCAATTTACTTCGTCTCCTTCAGCAAAATTTACAAGAATTATTTACAACGTGACATCGATCAACTTAAATTTGTCCTACAAGACGACAAAGAGCATCTCTGCCGCTTGTAGCTCCTTTTGCGAGTGTCTTTGGCGGTAAAACGTTCTTTTCATTTTATAGCAAGCTTCCTGCTAAAAGCCAAGTTACAAGTTGCAAAGAATGGAACGTCCGTCCACGTGGAAAGTTGTTGCTTTATACGGTGTTCGATGGCTGGCAAATGTATCCAAGTCTTGCTTGTCGAACGTAGTAATGACCCATAATTGCTGATAATTGCTTAATAACTGTCATAAGGTGTTCGAATGGAGATACGGCCAAACCTTACAATTGTGCAAAGTCTCAATCACGTAACCAGAGAGTTGCAACAATATCCCGAATAAGTAAACTTTGGACACTATCCTTGGGTATTGTTGCGGTACTTGTTCGTATGCTTGTTCGTACGGCCTTAAGGCTTCGTTGGGCAGATGACCGGAAGCAGTTAACGCTCGCTAAAACCCTTTCTTTCGTAGGCTTTCCACCAAAAGTATCCAGTTTTAACTTGTTGGGGGTTGATTGTTGTAATAGAATAAAAACAGTTGCACAGCAATGTGAAAAATAAGTACTCGTGCATAATTATTCAAGACATTGTTGTACAACTGATTTTACACTATTACAACAATCAACTCCTAATACATAATAGTTATAGCTAAATTTTTGCAACAATGTGCTGGTGTAAGCGATTTAGAGAACGGTGGAGGTCGAAAAACGTCCAAGGCGGCTTGCCCCCGAATATGTTTTCTACCTCCGAGGACTGCATTCGATATAAAGCGTCGTCTGTATTGCTTGCACCAGCCCATTCTTGCAAAAGAGTGGCAATAAATGTTTCATTATCATACTTTAATCGGTTCTGACACAATGACGATGATTTGGTGATGATTTGACGAATTTTCATTAGGAGTTGCAACAATCATGAAGGTCTGTAAATTGCACTGAGTCTTTGTAACAACAATGGTTTGCTTGCACGCTGTTAAGATGGTGGGCATGCATGACGCTACAGTCATAGTCGAACATCGTTCCATGATTTAGCTGTCGCCAAGTCTTTTTCATTATTCCAGAAGTGTTCACTTTTAACTTATTGGCAGTGATTGTTGTAATAGTGTCAGATCAGTTAGCACTACAACGTGTTGAATAAGTATACAGGCATACTTATTTTTCACATTGTTGTCCGGCTATTCTTGCGCTATTGCAACAATCAACTCGTAATAAGACAAAAGTGGATACTTTTGGTGGAACGCATGCGAACAAGTAGCACAACAATGCCCAACGAAAGTGGCTAAAATTTACTTGTTCAGGACATTGTGGCAACTCTCCAGTGACAGAATGTGATTAGACGAGACCTTTAAACAAAGGGAAAATGACGAAAGGATAATGCCCGAATGAGACGGGCCTTTCCTAAACAATGCACAAGGACATGCACTGCCTTCTGATATCGTTTAGGATGTCGTTGAGAACATTATCTGGCTGAATATCCCGCTCGCGATATCAATTCAATAGGAACTTTCTTGGTTCCTTGACAATGTGATTTGCCTCTGCAACAATGCCGGTCTGTGCCGTTCGAAAAGGTCTATTGTTACGAAAACTGAAAGAAATTTATTGATGTTAGTTGATGGGGTAATTTCTCATTTCCCTTGTTTCCCGCAGGATAACTTTGGAATTAAGCAACAATGCTTTAGTTCCAAGAATCCTATTGTTGCGATGTTTTCATTGTTGTCTGATGGGCCAGTTTCTTACTTCCTCTGTCTGTCTGTCTGAAGGGGCATTTCGGACGCACTGAAACAAGTAAGTGTCATCATTATGCACACACCACCACCTGGCTGCAGCAGGCTAATTGTAGAAATATTCGAAAATCACTGTCAAATAGAACAGTAGAACTACAGCTACAATGTTATATTTGATCTACAACCAAACTAACCAAATATATTTCTCCAATGTTTCGATAATATTTCATTGGTATGAAAAGTGCAGGCCGTTCTTATGTTCTTCTCCGGACCAAAGAAGAACGTTAGGACAGGAAGCACCAATGACCATTTTTCACGTTACAAACTTACTTCCGGATCAGGCCAAGGATAAAACGAAGGAGGCAGCCATGTTGCGGGAAGGAGACGGCCATGCTGGGGTTAGTGACGTCATATTACACCATAACAAGCGAAGCCAGTAATGTCAGCCAATCAGAGAACTGCAAGGGAGCGCGTCTACAAAATGAGACTGTTGGCTTGCTCGGTAAACGGAAAATCATTAAAAAAAAACTAATCTCCGTTTATTATAGTTTGCTTTTTTACTAACATAATTGCTTTTTTTTTCGTCGGCTAGCAACGTAAACAGAGAGATTTTACTTTTTTAAAACTCCGTTTTGTTCAAATCCACTAGTCACGTGCTTCCTTGCAGCACTCTGATGGGCTGTTCGCGCTACTTTGGCGGATTGGTGAATTTGACGTCACACCATGGTCCCAATCAGTATATCTTAACAGAAACAAACAATACTACCAGAACTCGGGAATGAACCATCTTCTCTAGTCGCTCCATCTTTACTCCGTACCATTCACTTGTGAAAGTGGGTATTCAGTATAGGTTAGCATCTTTATTTGCTCAAACGACAAAACCAGCTTTATACATCGGCCTAAAGCATGACCAGGTTTCGTTGCTGTAATTCTATTTTGTACAAACAACCCCCACCCCCCAAAAAAACTTCTATTTTATTTCTTATTTTCGAAAGTCTCTGGCTTTTCTCTCGAACAAAAGTAAACTTTTCGCCCATGCCTGCGACCGACTTGATCCTGTACTTGGAACGAAGCTGTAAACATGATTGGTGTGTCAAAAAGACAAAAGAAAATGAAAGAAGGAAGGAAACGCAGAGAGGACCAGAACGTGACGAGATGACGAAGGTTAGACACTTTTTTTCTCCTTTCCCTCTTAACGTTCATTCTTTTTTCTTCTTTCTCTGTGGAATTACGGTAGAGTCACGTATTCTGCGCTTGTGTGCTTACTACGGGACTATAGCCGCCGGTATGTTGTCTCAGCCTGCTCAACACACAGTACTCTTCTGTGTTGTTGGTTAGTGAGTGTCTGACGGCACTAGAGGTCACCAAGGGTTGGTGTACGTGGGTGTGGCTAAAAGCCTCGACAAAACGGACGGACTGACGTACTAGTGAGGGGGCGGATGAGAAGGTTTCCAGGGTTATTACTAGTTAGCGCCATTCAAAGCCAGAAAACTTAAAGACGACGGGATCTAGTTAAAGGCTAACTGACGAAGACACCCAGCAAAAAGCTAATTGTGAAGTACCCAGCTAAAGGCTAAAACGAAGGCACCCAGTCAAAGGCTCAAACCGAACGAAGGCACCCACCTAAAGGTTCAGACGAAGTCACCCAAACAACTTTGTCGCCCTGAGACAAAGGCACCCAAGCCACTAAAAAAAAGGCAACATCAGACAGGAGGAAAACTGCAGAGTACGATGTAAACATACCCTGGAAGAATTCCACGAAGTAGCTGTCATGACAGTTTCTGGAACGAAGTTCAAAAGGGGCACAGCTGCTGAGAGTGAAAAAGTGATGCTGAATGTTGGGATTGGAATGTGACCACAGAGTGAGAAGCCTAGTGTGTGGCTGGAAATGTAAAGAAATAATCAGGTAAGT
>JAHWFP010263027.1:0-12900 GCA_023313725.1 Lithobius niger | reverse complement strand
TCTTCTGTTGTGAAAGTGTGCGTTTTTCTGGTGACTTTTGTTCGTTTTAAGCTGTAGAAAATTTGTGGAAATTGTGGACTGGTTTTCGCTATTTTGGGAGCTGCGTAAAGTATGGCGTCTGCTGTAGAATGTGGCGCTAAAATTCTACCAAACGTCCAAGTAAATGTCTTTTTCTGTTTTCCAGTAAGATTCGCTGTCATCTTCTTTCGCATCAAATTTAAATTTTTAGTGTATTCGTTTACAACAAGTATAGTGTTTGCTTGCACGGACTAGGGGCCAGCCCCTGAATAAGATGACAGTGAATCGTCACTGAAATTTCACCAGTAAAAGATGTTTACTTGGGCTTTTGGTGAAAGGCGAACTGTCGGGTAGAACTGTTAACTCCGAGCAATTAATAAAGTGATGTGTTTAAACGTCTAAATTAGTCAGTTTCTGGCAAAGTTATAAAAACAAAATTTTGCAGTATTGATAGGAAAATTAAATGTTAACTTGCACAAATTTTTTGTTACCAGATCACTCAAAACCCTGTGATTGTTTTTGTTCATGTTCTCACTCTCAGTAGCCACTGTGCTGCCTTCTTATCTTTTTTTAAGCTGTTGAAAGTTATGGGTTGCCTGTTAATTGTGTATCTGCTTTTGTAGTACAATATAACCGTGATTATATGAGCTCATTGGTCCAAGAGGTGTTCAGATATTCGAAGTGTTCATACAGTCAAATTTACCTGTTAATTTTTTAAACAATAAAATTATATGCTTATTTGAGTGAAATTTTGTGTTGGTGAACTGTGTTTTAACTTACAAGAAGATTTTCGTTTAAAATTCTTCTTCAAACTGAGATACATACAACAACTTGATTCCTCATTCTTCTCTGGAAACTGTTAAATTTTTGAAATTTTCTCTAGAATGGGAGTTCGAATAACCCACATATTCGGGTAATCGTGGTTTAGATAATCGAGGTTTGGATAATTGAGCTTCTACTTTATGTAATTCAGTTTTTTTTGTATGCCCTTTCAGATGCGTTTCAAGGGGATTTATTTCTGTGGTTGAAAATGCTGCTTCCTGGAATTGTCATGAAGCGGGTCTACAACGTACAAAGCAAACAACTTGTCAAGCTTTTTAGTGTGGTATGTTGAATAAATACTGTATTAGTTGAAAAATGCTTTAGCATATGAAATATGCATGCAAGCCTTTAAAAACACCTAGTTCTCTAAAGGAACGCTACAAGAAAAAGAAATTTTTAACCATCACCATTGCACTAATACATCTAAAACAATCTCCAGCGTCCAAAAAAAAAACAAGCTGGAGCTTCGTTTACACTCCTTAGTGCTACTCCAATGGCTTAATTCTTTTTCTTGTATCTGTTCCTATACAGCATTACGTTTTTTAAAGGCGTGCATGTGTGTTAATACGTTAATAATCGTCATTATGAAAATGACGATCACCATTCACACTAATTTTTCAAAATTTGCAGATATTTTTGCTGAAATATACCACACAGATACCTGCAACCCTATATCTTGCTAATTTTCGACAGCATATAATATTAAAAACATCGGTCTTCATTAGGGACATTAATGTATTGTCCGTACTCTAATCACATTCTTGTTTGGCTTCAAAAACGGTGGTCTTTGTAGCCTCCCATATTGCTAGGGCCTTTCCACTTCCTGTGCAACTTCGATCTGAACTTTTTCTTTACAAGATAGCTGATGTTTGGATTGGAAGATTCCTGTAAATTCATAAGTTCGCAGTTGTTTTTATGGTGCTCTTGAATCGCTAAGGACTCCAATCCCCTCAAATGTCTGTCACTCTTTGAATTTGATACCAGTAGAGTTTTTGTTGCCTTCCCCCCCACCGAATTCACCGAATGTTTTGTTTCCATGCAGTGGATGGCAATGCTGCTGGTCACCACTTTGTTCTTCTTCTCGTCTGCCATATGCTGTTTCACCCTCGTGTGCACGTTTTTTTGTGTCTCTCCTGTATAGGTCGCCTCGCACCCGCTGCATGAAATATGGTACACCCCTTCTCTCGTATTTCTAACTGCACTAAGCATTTTTGCTACTTCTACATTGTTTTCTTTGAACTCAGAATTCCTGACTCTTTTTCTTCTGTGTGTTTGCTCTTCTCTTTGGCTTTCCTTGCCTTCCGCCGCCGCCGTCTTGGTCTTTCTGAATAGCTGTTTCTTTAAGCCTTTCTCATTCTTGAAGTAGCCTTTCTTCATACCTCTTGCTCTAAGGATCCTTTGCACTTCTTCGCTCATCGCGTTCAGGTAAGTGATGCCAACTCTTCTAACAGCTCCTTCTTTTTCTTTCTCATCCTCGGCCCTCACTTTCTGCCGGCTAATATTCGAATCGCCTTCTTAATAATCCTGTTCAGTACTCCCGGTGGGTACTGCAGTTCAATAAACTTCCCTTTCAAATCCTTGATCTGTGGTGTTGCTGCTTTCAAAGACTTCGACCACCTTTTTACGACTCGCACAATTCGTTCTTCGTTATGGTTTTCAGCACTCACCCACTGGATGTCCACAGTTGTACGGGATCATACCTCGCCTAGTAGCGGTAGATTTTTGGTATGGTTGAAGTGTACTTTTTTCCCCCACGATACCTATGAGCAGCACATGTAGAAAATGAATCGTCTGATTCTGTAAAATCTTTAAAATTCTGCATAATTTCGCTCGAGAGTAAAATGAACATCGTTATGCCAGCTGTACCAGTACCTTCTCTACTTCACTTCTCTTAATAATGGCTAAAACGTCGTCCATAAATCTCTTCCATAACTTAAGGGGAAAGTTGGCTAGCACAAATGTATCCAGATGTTTGACTTGGAGCACCATTTCATCAATCGCTGGTGAACTGGAATACCCCATCAGGACTCTCTTTAGCTGTCAAAAGGTTTTGCCTTGGAACTGAACATAAATTGAAGCGAGTATTACATTCAGCATCATTCTGTCTCTTTATTGGATGGTGTACCCTTCTGTCTCGCTGATTTCTCCAGCATCTCCACAATTACAGTAGCCTATGTGACAGGTGTGGAAAAAGTCGTTCTTCTTCCAGCGACACTAGTAGAGTTCCAGCGTAAAAAAAGAGTGGAAAAAGTTGTTCTTCTTCCAGCGTTATCTTTCTTAGCGCATCCAGCAGTTCATCGGAATGTTTCAATCTGTTTTCACTGGTAGTATAAATTTTCAATCCACTAGCAAGCAAGCAACCAGTCCAACTTCTGGTTGGGCAATTATCCCCTTTGCGGCCATAATTAGTGGTTAGGGATGTGCAAAACTCGAAATTTCATGTCGAGTTGGACTTTGACTTCGTTGTATAAACTCGACTCGATCTGAAAGCTTTCAACTTGAAATTTTCGAGTTTCGAGTTTTATGGAGTATCGTGGTGGGAATCTCGTTACTCCTTTTTGCTTCTGTCAGTCAGTCTGAGACGTTCTCACTTCTGCGACCTTTAGTTAGGAACAGTGGAAATCTTTGTTGAGTTTTAGCAAAAAAGATCGTAATAGCTTCGATAAATTGCAACGAAACTTAAATATTTGCACATGTACTTTAAGTATTGTAGAATAAATGCTTAAAATATGTGGAACATTTCTTGTAGTTATACATTGACTGTCGTGTGTGTAGTGTTTTTGATACAGGAAAAACTGATTTATTTGGTTCAGCGTATGCATGGTTCCCGCCAAAATACTAAAAGAATTTCCCCGAGTTTTCAAGGTTTTCCATAGTAGTTGAGGTCAATTTCCAGGTTATTTACCGTAGTTTTTAGAAGGTAATTTTTTTCATAGGTGTTAACAGTTTTACTTGTTTCTAGGTCTGGGGCATTGCAAGAGATCAGAGCCATTTAATGAACTTTTAGGTTTCAACACAGACGTATTACGATACAATTTTTACCACGATGTCTAAACATACTGTGTTTAATACACTTAGGCCTTATCCCAAAAACTTGGCTTTTGAGGACTCTCGAAGTTTCTAGGAATCAGAGTTCCCTGAGTTTTTCCTAGTTTGTAAAACCATATTCGAAACTCGAACTCGACTCAAAACTTGGTGCTCAACCCCCAATTCGACTCGACTTGAAAAAGTTGTGCTCGCACACACCTAATTGGTGGCAGAGGCATACCTTCTTTGTGGGTCTTAACTTGCAAAAACAATTGCAGGAGTTGCTGTGGTCTCTTTGGCATAAGATCTTCCAATTGTATTTATAATGATAAAGCCTTCCCTCCATAGCCGATCAATGCTGTGCTCGAAGTTAATCCGTGGGACGTTACCGATGGGGTGTATTTCTAAACTAGAGGGAAGAGTGAGATGGATTCCTCTAAGCCACGCCCCAAACGTCATCAAAACCAATCAGCAGTTTAGAAACAGCACCGCCTCATTTGTTGTTCTCAACATTAGAAATATTGGCCATAATCGCTGCCATGTCTATTTTTAGCGAGAAAAATGTTAGTAAGAACGTAATACAAATGCTTATTAATCTCTGTTTAATTGGATTTTGTTTCTAAATTTAGACACTTTCCATATCTCACTTCCTACAATTTAGAACCACGACCATCTCAGCTACAACTGGTGATGGCAGCCATGTTGGATCAGTAAGTGATCAGAATGTGAGCGAGAAAAAACATGCCTCACTTGCCTCAGCAATGACTCAGCTGACGTCACGCTTACGTAAAGTGGGAGGAGTTTGGATCAGTTGCCTCGAGTTAAGAAACAGTTTTTCTCATTTCCCTCTAGTTTAGAAACACCACCATGTCATCTCCCATTTTTTGGTACATACCTGACGCCTGGATATCCTCTATCACCTTCATGTCATGATCATCAGCATCCAAAACCACTGTCAAATTTGCTTTATCTGCCTTACAAATCACTATTTTCGTGTCTCTCCTCATTTCCCTAAGTGCTTTCATTACAGCCAGTATGATATTTGGCACAACCTTCTGCTTCTTATGAAGTGCAATGCTTTGGAGCTTGAGTCTTGTCACTGGGTCCCAAGAGTATCCCTCCACAGCCTGTTGGATATCTGTCAGGACACTCGCAGCCACATTCAGTTCTTCAGATAGGAATAAATTAAAAATCTTTATTTGAAACCTTTTCTTCAACCGTCAACTCTCTCTGGGAAAAATTAATGACGTATGATGTCGTATTTTCTTCCTCTCTCACTCCCTTCTTAAGCGCCTTTTCATATGACAACCTATGAAATCCTATTAGTTCCAACTTCTTGAGGTGTCTTTCCTCCATCTGTTTATTCACATTTCTTTCTTTCACTTTAATACAGGTACACATTTTTTTCCATAGTACTGCTTCAAGCTTCTCTTCCAACATGTTTCGCAGCACAACTTTGTTGGTCCAGAGCAGCATTAACGTACGATGGCAGTCACCTATCCATGCAAGCAGGAACTGTTTGCTTGTACGTGCGGGTGATGGCGCAACCGCGCACACCTCCCGCATTAGGCTTAACAGCCAGGCACTTCGGAACGACGCGCTCGCATTTACAAGTAAGATTTGAAGGCAAGATGACTCTCGAATCTAACAACAGTACAACAAGTTTTTATCAGAGTTCGGACTTTGCCTAACATGTATTGGGAATGTGTATCCCGAATGGTATAGAAAAATTTGTACGGTTTAGTTTGAAAGTCAGTATTATCAGTAGGAAAATGGCGATCACTATTCACACTCATGTTTCAGGTTTTTTTTGTTAAAACTATGGTCTTATTTTTTATATGCCGGTTGGAAATTTACCTGTAAATTTGTGCATTTCTTTTCCAGAATGCTGTCTTTCCCTAGAGATTTTAAGTTGTTTGGATTCTGCCAGCTTGTCAACTCAAGTGCGCATGCGCATATTTCGTGATAAAGCACCTCGGCGTGCAAGATTTTCATCTCTAGTGACTGTTTCAAATGCATCGTTCGTTTTTCCCACAGTTTCTTCTTTCGTCTCGTTCTTTCGTCGCCTCCAGTCTTGCCGGGTCGGCCAACCGATCACACTCTTAGTCACCCTCTTCTTTCGTTTCTGATCCTCCTTCGTCGAGCGCCTCCTCCTTCAGTCTCTTTCGTGACCAATGGCTGGGCCGTATGACACGCCAAAGACTCTCTTGCCAAGAAAACCTCTCACCGGCCTGCTCTCTGCCTCTCATCCAGACAATGTTGTCGACCTGCCCCTTCGAAATTTCCGCTGTCGCGACATCTTTTGCTGAACCTACCGATCACTGCTTCGGCCACAGTACATCGGGTCCCATGACCCACCGTGTTTCGGCACCTTGACACTCATGCATTGTTCTCAACTGTTTCAAGTGCAAAAAGATTCCCCTCATGAATCTGCCTGGCACCTCCCACGTATTGACGGAACAATCAGTGGGATCCGATGTGAAGGACAAGCTCAACAAGCAGTGGGGCTTGGAAGTGTAACTTACAGAGATCAATGGTGCCCATGCTAGCGCGTCGTTTGAATGATGGTGGCCAAAATCATGTAACGTTCGTTTTGTTTTAATTTTGTGCTTCGTAAAGTTGTGATGAAGGTGAATATACTATTTCCTCTACTTTTGTGATGTTGACAATAAGCAACTACGAACGGCGGTTGCCGATCTTTCTACAGTACATTGGTTTAACCTCTAGATGACAGTCAAAAGTAGCAACAAAAACAAACAAAACAAAAAACAGTGTTGTAGTCACTTTAAATAACATTTAAAAGGTCCCACTCCTTATTCTTACCTACATTTTAAGCTATGACAATGTAAAATCAGTTAGATTTCTAAGTGAGAGCAAAATTGTCCCAATCAGAATAACAACAGCAGCCCGATTTAAATACAGTAAAACCTAATTAGCTCAATCTCTGTTAAGACAAACTATCGGTTAAGTCATACAAATTTATGTTCCTTGGGTGGCCCAATACAAAATTGACCTCGTTATCTCAAACAAATATCGGTTAACTCAAACTTCAATTGGTAATTTTATTGCTTAACAGTAACACCATACATGTTGTGTCACTTTCTTACCATAAAAAGTAATTCCGTTGTAATCTCTGATGGTACCAGTAATATAATTTGCGTATTACGCCGATTTGCACTTAGCAAACGTTGAATGCCCAGATGTGCTCGGTACTGTACTCCCAAGACCAGAGCCGTAGTTTTATTCATGCTGTTTCTAGTGCCGCTTATCTCAAGCTGTAATGCCAGTCTCACTCGAGTTCGAGTTAATGTGGTTTAATTGTAAGTGTTACAAGATGTTCTAAACTATAAAAATTGAAAATTAGTTCATTGGTTCGATCTCCAATTATTATCAAAGAGCCCCAACAACAACAAGAAATATCATTCTGTGGAGGTGACATGGTTCAATTGATGTTCTTAGAATTTTTAATGCAGTGAAATAGTTTCGATACACCCCAAATACCGAATTTCGTTGGTCTCTCTCAATCCTGGGTGAAACTAGAGGGTTTCAACTTTTGGTGTGTAACATGCAATTTCATGATGAAGCTTAATACATAGGCATGAACAAGGTTACAGTTGATCCATCCATTTTTCAGTAACTTCTGCAAATTTGCTTCACCTGCCAGTGAACCAAACAAATACGCACCCTTAACTTATTCTTGTGATTTTTTTATGATACTTTTTTTTACAGATATTTGGAACGGATCAAGATGATATGATAACAGATCTGGAACAGGTGAGAACAAAATTAATCTGATTTGTGTTAGCGAATTGATTCTGTCCGTCTGAAGTACCGACGTAGATTATGCCACAATTTTCTCAGAGCATCTGATAATACAGTAATACAGCAGTCTAGAGGAAGTTATGTATTTATGTTGTAGGGAGATGTTGCAGAAACTGTGAAAACCTTTTTTGAACAATCGAAAATATGCCCACCTGCTAAAAAGAGCACTTTAACCCTTTTCGATGTAAGTAATGGATTTTGCATGTGTGATATTCTGGATGAATGTTTTTGAGGTAGTAGAAAATATGCTGTTGTATTTCTATATTGAAACATACCTTATATTGTACTATGGTTATGATTTATGATTTTTATGCCACCTTTGCAACAACACGAACATGTACTGCAGAGGTATAGTAACATAATTACAGTAAACCCAAGCAGCTTAAATTTTCTTTAACGTGAATTTCAAGGGAAGTGCTAAAAATGTTTCATGTCCATAGTTCTCATAATGGTATCAGCTATAACAGCTATAATTCAATGGACTGCCAAGTACTGTAAACTCGTACGAAAACTTTGTATAAATGGAAACCTTTACCATCCATGTTTGTATTAAATTGACTTTACTGTGTATAGCTTTACTTTCTCACAAAGCAATGACCGGTTCACAACAGTAATGGGTTATGGGTTTTAAGCTACAATATTTTATATCGTAGGAAAACGTTTTTAAAAGACAAAAACATTTATGGCAGCTTTGTAGTAAGCTTTGAACTCAGGCGCTTAAAAGTAAAAATTATATGATTATTACTGTTAATTATTTTTTAGACACCATCACACACCATTATTTAGGTGCAGAATTACATACCCAAAACATGCAGACATCCCCCTGACCCAACCTTCTCAAAGGTGGAAGGCTGTGCTAGTCTTATCTGATGGTTAGCGTGTGGGGAAACGTTCGGGAATAGTCATTTTCGAAGAACACGTGTAGTATTGTGGCGTAGTGTTCCTAGTGAGGATAAGGCGGCCTAATGGTTAGCATGACTTGCATGTGCCAGAAGTTCCAGGTTCGAGCCTGACCTTAGCCACTGTGCTATTTTTGGCTATAATTACCCGAGTGCTTCCGTGAACGAAAGTTGTGTGCTTGAGCCCAAAAACTCCTTTCCAGAATTAATTTCGAAGGTCGAAGGAAATTTGATGGAAAGGAGTCCACTACTAAATCACTTTAAACAAAATTTCATAGGAGAAGTGGGATTCAGTTTGAGAATTTTTCCGCAAAACGTTTCTCCGAGGTAATTTTGTTTTACCGTTTCGATTTTCAATTTTGATTTTTGATTTAATTTTGATTTACAATGTTTAGTTTTATGATGTTTACGATGGTTCCTCTCTTTGGAGTAGCGATACTAGCCCCATCATATTTCGTCATCCTATCTGTAATTTGGTGGTTCTAATGTTGCCATTTTGTATTAATAGTAATAATAATAATAATAATAATAATAACAATTTTGTCACGATAGCAACAGGTCTGGGAAGGACCCTAAGATCACTAACAGCGAGCCTCAATTAAAAAACAGAAGACAATCTCATATAATGATACAGATTGGCCAAGGGAAGGTGAGGGGATTAGGCAGGGCCGAAGCGACTGGGGGGGGGGGGGGGAGGGGGGGGAGCCCCCCCCCAACCATCCAAGTAACACATACAGTTGGCAAATTCGAGTTGTCGAGTTGGCAAAATCGGACAAATTTTCACTGCATTTTCACTGCAATTTTCACTGCAAATTTGAGTACTGGTTAATTATTATCATCATATCGTCAGTTTGAAAGTAAAGTTTACAATACATTTTTTTTTCCATCAGTTTTCGCAACACTTCTGTGTAACTTGGGAGTAAGTGAAACGCTGCCCCTGATCATTACTGGTTGCTTCCCTGCATCGCTAGGCTGTAAGGAGTGAAGAAAGGAAGCTCCGCGAAAATTTGCGTAGTTGGCGAAATTGAAAATTGACTTGGTCGTTTTGTTTGCTATGTCACCACCATAGCTTATAAGTATCACAGATAATGTAGAAAATAAAAACAAAAAGTGGACAAAACTGTATCCCCACCGAGTTTGAAGTCGTAATAACAATTAACTTCGCGAAAATTGTACACAGTTGGCAAAATAAAAAATTGAGTTGGCTATTTTACTTCCTATAGTTCTTTGTCTGTTAGACAGTGCCGCTCAGAAGGGGTTTTAGCGTGGAGCAACTCGTAACTGGTATTTTAGGAGGGTAGAAAATTACTGGCATATTAATATACCAAAACACAACATCACTGCCAGGATTTAAAACGTTTCTTAGGTAAAACAGAAATATCAACAAACTCTGCATAAAACAAACCCTGCGTAAGGACTTCTGCCAAGTTATCGCCGTCTGAAGTTGTGATATCAAATAAATCTAAAAAATTAATGCAGTTGTCTATTTGATTTACTAGTTCGTCTGCTAGTCAATCAGTGCCTTGGTTTTAGTTAAAACAGTAACGTGAACTAAAGCTTTGTACTTCATGAAAATCGGGTACAGTTGGTAAAATCAAAAACCAAGTTGGAAAAATTGAATTAGCTGTTTGATTTTCTGTTGTCCTTTTTCTGTTAACCTATCGCCACTAAATTTGAATTTGTATTAATGCAGAAACAACTACATTTTTCAAATGAAAGTTGTTAAAAATTTTAAACTTGTTGATTTCAAAGGTCCAAAATTTGACGATAAGAGTTCATAAGATCCCATATTAAAGGACAAAAGTGACCCAAATAAAGGCTACGAAATGAGGGCAAAAATTACCCTACGGGACCGGTAATTATTTATCGCCGGGGAGGCTGGAGATGGGAGGGGTCATGAAGTTTTTGGACCATCTCAACAGGGAGGTCATACATTTTTCAGGTCCCATCAAAAGGGGGAGGTCAAAAACACACTTACCAACTGGAAAAAAAGTCATTTTTGGACCACAAAAATGGCCCTTACAGCAGTCAAAATTTCCAAAAACGGCTCAGCTTCTGGGGGGCAAGCCCCCCAAGACCCCCCATGTCCTTTTTCTGTTAACCTATAGCCACTAAATTTGAATTTGTATTAATGCTGAAACAACTACATTTTTCAAATGAAAAGTGTTAAAAATTTTAAACTTGTTAATTTCGAAGGCCCATAATTTGACGATAAGAGTTCATAAGATCCCATATTAAAGGACAAAAGTGACCCAAAAAAAGGCCACGAAATGAGGGCAAAAATTACCCTACGGGACCGGTAATTATTTATCGCCGGGGAGGCTGGAGTATGGGAGGGGTCATGAAGTTTATGAACCCTCTCAAGAGGGAGGTCATACATTTTTCAGGTCCCATCAAAAGGGGGAGGTCAAAAACACACTGACCAACTGGAAAAAGTCATTTTTGGACCACAAAAATGGCACTTACAGCAGTCAAAATTTCCAAAAACGGCTCATCTTCTGGGGGGGAAGATTTCATTAATTTCACCTTTCGATAGTACATTTAAAAAAAAATTTCTGCCCCTGACCTGCTGCCTATGCTTGCACACAGGAGTCGTCGTCATTCATTACAGCCTAAAAGTCCAAAATATACAATTAAGTCAACCCTCAATCGTCAATGGCCAGCTGGCCTGTTTATATAATTCTAAACTGAACTCGGTTTACTTTAATTTGGAAAAAAAAATATCTAACAAAATACATGATTTAGTCACAATAAAATTTTTACGAAACCTACCATCGTAAAATATGAATAAAAAAATCACCAAAATTTGCTTGACAATTTGTTGCTTCAGTGTTCACTGGAGGCTAGAAACAGGCACTAAAATAGCGTAAAATGCTTCAGCGCCCCGGACCCCGCTGGGGGAGCTTTCAGCACTCCCCCAGTCCCCCTAGCTGAGCTACCCCTCAAAAGTACTTTACTAGCAGCACTAATGGCATTCTTTAAACCAGTTGGCAAAATCATAAGATGAGTTGGCCAAATGACCGTCCCTGGCCCCCCCCCCCCCCCCCGGAAGAGGCGTTACGGCCCTGGGATTAGGTATTGGGACACGAATGCCTTACCACCAAGGTTAGACCTGCCAGGGACTCTAAGGCCCCCGATGGCATCGCCAAACGTGTTGGACACGAGAGGTGTAGGATCGGCCCAAGTAAAAAATAAAAAGCCAGATGAACAAATGAGACCGTTAAAAAGCAACATTATATAATACAAAGTATGGTTATGATAAGTACTGTAAACAAAAGCATCCCCAAAATGGGAATTGTCACCAGCTAAAATGAATAAATAAATAAATAAAAATACTTTGTTGCAATAGCAACGGATCAGGAAAGGACCAAGCGTCACTAAGAGGCAGCCAAGGTTTCATGGGGCGAGAGCAGACTTATGAAAAGCGGAATTGTCTGCAAGATTACATGTTTAACTCGGAGGATAAGACCGACGCATAAAAATCTCTAGATTAAACGAGCTGAGGCTACTCCGAAATATATGAACTGTCCACGAGGTGACAATTCGTCTGGTAAAGAATTCCAAATCCTAACCACACGCAACGCGAAAAATTTACGTCTACAATCTAAATGTGATGTTTTTACGATAAGCTTCAGGGAATTACCTCTAGTCCGATTTAATTCCGACAGGTCAAAAAGAGGCACATCCACCCCCAATTACACCTTGAATAATTTGGTAGGTAAGAATAAGATCAATTTTGATTCTTCGTAGTTCGAGTGGGTCAGTGGGTCAAGTTTAACACTTCTGACGCCAGACAGAAAAATAGCACTTGCTAGCTCAAACCAGCCAGCTTTTTGCAGTGCAAGAAATGATTGCACGTCTTCATTAAAATTCATGTAACTCCCTTTAAAAACGTTGTAGAGGCTTCATTTTTGTTTTAAACAGCTCGTAATACTTAGGCCTTAACCCGAATATTCACAGAAAAAAATTATAAGGCATATTTAGGGAGGGGGAATTGGCAAGTGTACTACAAATCAAAAAAATCTAACATAGTACTGGCTTTGAGAAAAATTTTGACCAACTTTCTATGCTGAAAGAGTACTTTTTTTTGTATAAACATAATGATATATCTGTTATCTTTCTTTACACCAAAAATAAAGCAGATATGTGTGATACTTTTTTAAAATTAAATAAAATTGTCACGCCTGTCAGTATTGCATTAATCTCTCTCGGACGGCTGCCCTGCTTGGCAGCTTCCTTCTGCTCAACAAAATTTAAGCCTATTTGTAGCGCAAGAAATGATTGCACGTCAGCATTAAAATTCATGTAACTC
>JAHWFP010263025.1:0-11973 GCA_023313725.1 Lithobius niger | reverse complement strand
TCCACTTTTTTCTTAGACGGTCTCTGAAACCAGCGTCCAAAAGGAATGATGAATATCCAGGGACCGTCTAACCCTTCAATCCAATTCCTTTTGGACGCTGGTTTCAGAGACCGTCTAAGAAAAAAGTGGAAAAACGGCCTTCAAAATAACGGAGGCAGTGCATGAGCGTCGCGCACTTACCTTGTATATACCTTGTAAACATCGGAGTCTTATAATTCTTTTTTTACTGCCACGAATTATAAGACTGCAAGCATTTGCTCA
This sequence comes from Lithobius niger, assembly GCA_023313725.1. NCBI lineage: Eukaryota > Metazoa > Arthropoda > Chilopoda > Lithobiomorpha > Lithobiidae > Lithobius > Lithobius niger. The sequence goes on along the minus strand of JAHWFP010263025.1, from coordinate 11,712 downwards.
AATGATATCGAATTTAGGTAATCCGGGAAGCGTTGTTACCATGGCAACACCACCTTTGCCGTCGCGATTAAATTCCAGTTGCGAGAATGCAAAGGCGAGTCGTTACAGAAACGTGCCCTTACTCTACTCTTTATAGAGATAGTTTGCGTATCGCTCCGGTCGGTTGTCGCTGCCTTGAAAGCAGGCTGCCAGGGATAAAAATTACACAATATTTAAAAAAAAAAAAAAAAAATAAGGGAGCACTGCTCCTCCCCGACTACACCACTGATATTTTATATTTTTTACGGTAGAGTTACACTATATGACGTTTAACGGCGTGTTTGTCATTTCTGCAATACCAAATTTTATTCACAAGAATAATGTATCCCTTTCCAAAATTTGATGTACACCCCAAATCCTGTATAATTCACCGCATTGTCGTCCATTTTGATTTGGTCTTTAAACAGACCGTAAATACTGGAATCTTCATCATTTGATCCATTTAGCCTACTTGAAATGCCATTACAATCAAATCTGACAATCCATCAACTTCCCACATTTTGTCTTCCTCTTTAACTGTGTGGTTCACATAATTGGTCCAGTTACCATGTCCTTTGCCTTGGCTCCACACCCTTTCAAAAGGGTTCAGTTTGCAATGGTACGGAGGAAGTCTGAGAACGATGTGTCTATGAAGCAACCCTTCCGAATGTCAATCCAGTAGCAGTCGCCACTTGGCCAGTAGACCTTATAAAGCACTCGCCATTTCACATTTTTTACTCGACAAATATCAAATACGACTTGTATGATGAAAGGTTTCTCTATTTTATGCATTAACAAAATTATGCAATTTTCTTAAACTCCAGTATTAATGCAGAAAACCCAGTTACATAGCCCTAATAAATCTGAGCATACCGCCGCAAACCGTTCGTCTCTAACTTATACGGTTCCAGAGATACCCCTTTTTTAGTGGCATGCTCTGTAGCTAGTCGCCGATTTAGCGAGTAAGGCTAAATTCCAAGTCACCAACTGTTGATTTCCGACATTGGGAAGGGTTGCTATGAAGTGCAGCATGGGTATTGATATGATAATGGTCGTACTTGTTTTTGCACTTACAATTAATGTGTACAATCCTCGGTTCAACATCATGGAATTGAAAATAATATCTCAGGCAATACTGATCCATGGGCCTTTAAAGACTTTCAGCACCTACCCTAAATTCAGTGCAATTTTAAGGACAACAAGGACTGTAATTTACCAAATTTTTTGATAAAATTTAGGTAAGTGAGCCAAATTCGAATGTTATAGCACTCAAACAATCTTTACACTAAAAGTGTGAGCGCAGAATAATTTTAATTTGAGCCGAGGACGAGCATTTGATAGAAATATTTTGTTCGCACATAATAGAACAAAGATGGTGCTTAACTGACTGTGAGGGTCGTGGTTTTCCAGATTTAAGGATATAACTTAAAAGGGGTTTGAGTTTTTGACTTTTAATCTGCACCACCAGAAAGCTCTCGTCGAGACGATGAATTTGGTACATTGGAATGTCCAAATCGGTCAAAAATTGAAGAAGTTATCGCATTTTCACCGGATTCCAGTTTTCCGAGTATGGATGCAAGTGACGAGCCGAATTCGAGTACACGTTTCACACTCAAATTTTTCGAGTATCACACATGTAAAACAGAAGGGTCAGGTATTTGTCTGTAATTAAAAAAATTACCCCTTTAATAATTCCTTACTCACATTATTAAGATCATTCCAAGGTTGATCATCGCCTCGTAGCCGGGCTAACCTCCCAGCAATTTCTTCTTCAGGTTTTGGCAGCATAGAATCCAGTGCAACTTCATCTTGCATCTGTTTTAAAAGATTAGACGACTGTTCTGCAGCCGTTCGCCTATCTGGAGGCTGGTAATAAACCTAGAGAGCAAAACGATAAAACGAAAAGATTTAGTTAAAGCATTTCAAAATAAAGGTGCATAATTACATTAATGTACGATTACCACAAAAGATAAGTAATGTAATCAACTACATCAACTATATATGGGTGTCACAATGAATTGAAAAAATAAAAAAATGGAGCTGCACAGCTTTCCTAAGTTAACGAGACCAAATCCCTTGTTGTGACCCATACCTCCAACAGGGGAAATTTCCCAATTTTAATCCAGGTGCAAATTTGTACCTCTGTTACTGGAGTGCAAAACGAAAACTCTGGCCACCTATTTTATAGACATGGAAACTTCTAACATAAGCATTTCAAATAATGTGCACCATTTTCCTGTACTTTGCTTAAAACTGACTTAACTTCACCATTCAACTGAAAAACCTACACCCATAGTTTAACCAAATGTAGCAAAAAGTGGAGTTTCAAGAATTCTGGAATCGGAAAATGCAAAAGATTAAGCAACACTCCTTCATTCAACACTAGGATAATTAATGGATATCTTTTGGTTTTCAGTCAGTATGGTAAATCCTTCCCAGTTACTTCCTGTGAAAATGCTTTCTTTTAGAAAACTGTCAGTAAAATTTAAAAAAACCCAACATCAACTCAGTTTGGCGAACACAAGCTAATGCAGCTAGTAAGAGCGTACGTATGCAAATTGGGGCAGGTCATCAAATGTTTTGTTCTTGTGTTTTTATTTAAAGTGACCCTCCACCACCGAAAGTCTATGCAAGCCACTGATAGCTACTGATCATTTAAGTTAGAAAATCTTAAAAGGCACAGATAATTCATTTTCTTTTTCTGCAAATAAGTTAATTCCTATTTGGATGACATTTCGCTGGCCTTGTTAGCCAGTATTTTTAAGATAAGTAACCAACAAACATTATAAATATGACAATGCTGGCCAACTCTGCCAGTGAAACGTCATTTGAGTCGTTACTTTCGTTTTGAGAAACTTAATCACCTGTGCCTTTAAAGTTGAATTCACTGCCGGAAGATACATGCGAAGTTCGAAGTTTGAAAATTCTGTACAAAACAAAAGGAACAAACCTTTATTGGTGCTTGAGCGGGAGGTGCTTGAAGGCCTTTCAGTTTGGCTAACCGCTCTTCTAATTCTCTCTCGGATGGAACAGAACCTACAAATTGCCAGAAAAGAAGATGCAAAATGCAATCATATGATGCACAAGCATGGCAAACATTTTATTTCACTGGATTTTTTAAAATGGCATGCAAGTGACCCGGTGTGCCCTTCCCCAGTGTGTGCAATCGGTGGCTCAATTTTGCTGATGGGCCAATGCCGATGAAAAACTGATAGGAGAAAAAAACAACATCTGTCAATTACCAACGTAACGACGATAGTCAATCAATTAAGAACTTTACAGTTACTGAAAATTTGGGTGTGCATGAGTCACTTGCTAAGACTCAGAAATTAATAAAAGTATTAAATGCAAAGAAAGTGGAATAAGGTACAGAAGAAACAATGCACAATATGCAAAAATCCAAAAGTTCCAAGAAAAACTTTCAATCTTGGCAAATTTTCGATAGTCTATGTTGCAGGAGATGGAAAACTCAGCCGACTATCTTTCTCAGGCACAATCTACAACTCAAAACCCCACAAGTTTTGTCCTAGCACATTTGAATATTGGCACCACAACTTGGCCTCCGATATTACACGTTAGCAAACTATGCCAGGCCGATCACGTTGCTTCAACATGGCTTCCGTTATTTGGAAGGCCAGTTTTCCACAATTCTTTCTCATAAGCTCTCAAAATTCATCGTGCAGTAAAAATTAGATTGCTGGGTTAGAAGGCCTTTGGATATTCATCAGTACGGCCTTCTCTCGGTCGTGATGTTAAATAGCCAAGGATTCTAGTCCTCGAAGATGCGAATCTCTGCTCGAGTTGGACACTAGCAATGTTTCAGTCCCTTCCCAGTAAATGCTGTGTGAGGCATCCATCTCGCGCCCTGCAATGCAGTTAGTGTCAGTCTGGCTCCTTACGTCTTCCTTATGTTGCTTGATATGTGTCATTACGCCCTTACGAGTCTCTCCAATGTAGACAGCATTGCAGTCACCACATGGCACTCAGTAAACTCCTTCCTTTGTGTTTATGATGCACCTGGAGCTTTTCTTCGTCCTCAACAGCACCAGATGGACACCTCACATAGCATTTACTGTGAAGGTACTGAATCGCTGCTAGTGTCCAACGCTAGCACAGATTCACACCTTCGAGAACTAGAATACCTGGCAATTCAATATCACGTCCGAGAGAAGGCCGTGCTGATGAATATCCAGGGGCCTTCTAACCCAGCAATCAATTTCTACTGTGTAATGAATTTCGAGAGCGTCTGAGAACGAAGTGGAAAATTGTCCTTCCAAAATAGCAGAGGTCATGTTGAAGCAATGTAATCAGCCTGCCGTAGTCTGCTACCTTGTAAATGTCGGAGGCCAAGTTGTAACGCCAATATTCGAATGTGCTAAAACAAAACTTGTGGGATTTTGAGTTGTACATAGTGCCTGAGGAAGAGAGTCGGCCGAGTTTTCTATCTCCAACAACAAACACTACAGAAAATTCGCCAAGTTTGAAGTTTTTTCTTGGAACTTTTGGAATTTTACGAATTGTGCGTCGTTTTTAATGGCTACGACATTCCAGAGTAAGTGTATTGACATCTTAAAAATAAGCTACAGTTTTATTAAAAGTTTTTTGATATGTTTAAATGGAAAACTTGATAATTATCATCCATTATATAATGATTAATAACAAACAGAATGAACCAATGTCAACAATAGCATAAATAGCTTTACTAAGAACAAGATGCTTTATGTATTGTAAAAACCAATCATCCTAACCATCTGCAAATAATCGAACCCACTTGCACTTGCCAATGGGTGGAATTTAGCAAACCATCGGTCCAACACTCACCCTAGACTATAGCTACATTTCACACCTCCCAAACCCAACTCAATGCAATCCTGGGGTTTCTCAGTATTTCACACACAGCTGCTATTTTATTTCTATGAAAATTTGACAGAAATCCTACTGGCTTATGAGTAGTCCCTTACCAATTTGTATAGCCATAGGGTATTATGAGAGAAGGCAACACCATGTCAAGACATAGATGAATGTGAGGACTAAAGTTGAGGTCGACCAAATTTCGGTTTCGGTTTTGGTTTCGAAATCGAAACTGGCAAATTTTCGGTTTTGGTTTTGATTCTGGTTTCGGCCATTAAGTTATAGCTCAGTTTCGGTTTCGGCCGAAACTGGTTTGACTTGTTTCGGTTATGTTTTTCGGTTTTGGCCGAATCCTGTGGTGCAGTTTCGGTGAAGCCGAAACCAAGTTCCATCTCCCAGCAGTAGCCACTGGCAAAGAACTGGTTTCGGTGGTAGTTTCGGTTTCGGCCGAAAGTGAAAATTTGGTATCGGTCGACCACTAGGCTACAGGGAATTTCACCACATCTGGCAGCAGCCTTCTCCACAGGTTACAAACAGAAAGCCTACCATTTTGACATCCAACATCAACTTTAGCTCCTTGGTTTTTGGTCGTACGATCATCAGTGACGACGAGCCGAGACTTCCCAGTTGGGTTAAGGGAATTAATATATGTGAAGACAAGATCTCAACAAGTATGTCGAAAAGACAGAGTGGACAGTCGGAGTAGTCATAAGCGCTTAAAGTACGACAGGGTGGATAAACCAATACACTACTGTGCTTGCGTTCAAAAATCCATAATGAAATTCCCTGGTTTTACCCGATCAATACTGACATTTTTCCCTGATGTTTTTTCGGTCGAAGGAAGGTGCAGTACAGCACTGAACATTTTTTTTTTCACATTTCACTAAAATCGCCATAACTGCATAATATTGTTTTGCTAAATCAAAAATTGTCTTGCCATAACTGGTATTTCTAAACTGTAGGAAGCCATAATCTGAACAAATCAAGAAACACACTTAACACGTATCGTTCCGTATTACTTAGGTTTAAGGAACATAAATCCCTGTTGGCTTTCCTGCATGACTCAGTTTTGCGACATTAGTTCAAACCTATGTAAATGTTGCCAACACATTCATTTTCTTGTTTTTTCTTGCGTCCGAGGTGATTTGGCGACATTAACTAACCTGTGTAAATGTTGCCAACTGCAATCTCATCGTGTCGCACGATATACCGGAAGGATTTATGTCCTTTTAAGGAGTTTTCGTTTTATCATAAATGAAATAAAAAGGATATGGATTTTTACTGAAATAAGATGAAAGTTTTACAAGTAAAAAGTGGTATCAGAATTAGCTATTCTTTGAAGATAAAAAGACTTTCAGGAAAATGTTAAAATTCCCTGGCTTTCTGTGTATGTTTATCAAAATCTCTGAATTTCCCCCGTTTTCCTGGTTTTCCAGGTAGAACACCACCCTGTGTACTTTGTAAACATGTCTCTGTACGTTTTCCATTTTCTTTTTGTCGCATTCAAATCTGATACACCAAGACTGGCTTGGGGCGTCGGACGAAAATCTAACTGCAAATTCGTCTAATGGGATATTCATCTATATCTGCCTAAAACAAAAATTCCGGAAAATCATCTAAACGGAATGTTGTAAAATAGATAAACGTCTAACCGGATAATAATATACCTGCAGTTTCTGACGATACGTAAAGCCGCAGCGGGAGCGAGGCAGGGACATTAGATGATTTTCCATTACATGAATTTCGTGTTACATGATTTTCCATTATACGAATTTCATGTTAGACGATTTTCCATTTACTGTTATGCTGTATCCACCCAAAACCAAAACTGGTATAAGAGAAGCCGCCAAGTTTCAAAAAAGGGTCGGCCTTTCAAAGTAGTGATATCATTCATCCAGGGAAAGGCCGCCAAGGTTAATCCTGTTAGCCAAGTTAATCACACCGACTAATAGTTCGAAAGTTAAATGAAAACTAGAACATTGCTACTGACGGTAACAATCTTCAAGTTTTCATTTAACGCCCAAAGTATTATTAGGTGCGATTGACTTGGCTAACAGGATTAACCTTGGAGGCCTTTCCCTGGTTGCATGATATCACTACTTTGAAAGGCCGATCCTTTTTTGAAACTTGGCGGCTTCTCTTATACCAGTCTCGGTTTTGGGCGGATAACACAGCTTTCATAAGACTGTGAACGAACGAAGGATCAGACGGTTTAATTGTCCCCTCTACCTTTTCTGTCTGGAGGAATTTTATGTCTGGAAATTTGCTCATTCATAATTTTCACATTTGCCGTGGTCCAATTAGCCGTTATGCCAGTGAAATTGACACGGTCAGAACTTGCATAGGCTTGTAAATGTACAGAGAATTTCACGGTATAATCATCACCTTTACCTGTTACAACAATAATTTGGCACGTACGAGCCACTTGAGGGCCACGTGCTGCAGCTGCGACCCCCATTTTAGAAAAAGGTACTTCCACATATCACGCTTTACCTCTCTGCCGAAATTTAGCTTAGCAACTTTCTCTAATGAGGTGTAGACATGGCTTTCTACCCTATGAGAATTAACTTGAGAACAGTAATTCTACGTAAAATTAAATGTCGTTTCACTAATGCTTCCAAATAAATTAATAACAAGCATACCTTTTTATCGTCGTGGGGCAGATCAGTAGGAGTTCGTGTACCGTCCTCTTCAGGTTTTCATTTAACGTTTAGAGTATTATTCGGTGCGATTAACTTGGCTAATAGGATTAACCTTGGCGGCCTTTCCCTGGTTGAATGATATCACTACTTTGAAAGGCCGATCCTTTTTTGAAACTTGGCGGCTTCTCTTATACCAGTCTTGGTTTTGGGTGGATAACACAGCTTTCATAAGACTGTGAACGAACGAAGGATCAGACGGGTTAATTGTCCCCTCTACCTTTTCTGTCTGGAGGAGTTTTATGTCTAGAAATTTGCTCATTCATAATTTTCACATTTGCCGTGGTCCAATTAGCCGTTACGCCAGTGAAATTGACACGGTCAGAACTTGCATAGGCTTGTAAATGTACAGAGAATTTCACGGTATAATCATCACCTTTACCAGTTACAACAATAATTTGGCACGTACGAGCCACTTGAGGGCCACGTGCTGCAGCTGCGACCCCCATTTTAGAAAAAGGTACTTCCACATATCACGCTTTACCTCTCTGCCGAAATTTAGCTTAGCAACTTTCTCTACTGAGCTGTAGACATGGCTTTCTACCCTATGAGAATTAACTTGAGAACAGTAATTCTACGTAAAATTAAATGTCGTTTCACTAATGCTTCCAAATAAATTAATAACAAGCATACCCTTTTATCGTCGTGGGGCAAATCAGTAGGAGTTCGTGTACCGTCCTCTTCAGGTTTTCATTTAACGTTTAGAGAATTATTCGGTGCGATTAACTTGGCTAATAGGATTAACCTTGGCGGCCTTTCCCTGGTTGAATGATATCACTACTTTGAAAGGCCGACCGTTTTTTGAAACTTGGCGGCTTCTTTTATACCAGTTGGGGTTTTGGATGGCTATCACTACTTTCAGAGGACTGTGAATGAAGCAAAGATCAGATGGTGTAAATGTCATCGTACCTTTTTTTCTTGAGAAATTTTATGTCTATAAATTTTCTCATCCATAATTGTCATCTTTGCCATTGCCAAATTAGCCGTAACGTTAGCGAAATTGACATGGTTTGACGCTGATTTTCGTTCGCTTCGTTTACTCAATCAGCGCATCCCTTCTCACTTGGCCCCACCTCGGTTAACGTTAATCATTCAATCACTTAGTTACCATGGTGTTCACAAACACATAATTGTCCCTTTTATCGTCGTAGGGCAGATAATTTAGTTTGGATTCGTGTACCGTAACAAAAAACCGACCAAACCTTTGCAATAAAACATACTCAGTCTCTTAGTGAACCTTTCTCAAATTTTCTCATATTTTATTGAGGCCCCGGCCACCTACTTGCAACAACAATGAATTCTGATAATTAGATATCGAAACGATAAGCGTGTAACACTTAAGCATGTAATAATCTACTGTTGGATGACAATACAAACAATGGTTACAACAATAATTTTGCACTTACAAGCCACTTCAGGGCCACGTGCTTCTAGCTGCAACCCCCATTTTAGTAAAAGGCACTTCCCCATATGACGCTTCCTGTCTGCCGAAGTTTAGATCTGGCAACTTTCCCTAATCAGCTGTAGACGTATCGTTATACCCTATGAGAATTAACATGGGAGCCTGCGGACTAGTTACTAGTTACCAGTAACACAAATCAACGTTATTGAAGACACTTTTTCTCCATGAAGGACACGTTCCCACATTTACGTGTTGACGTTTTCTTGGTTACTGGACCCAAGACACCTGATTCAAACTATTTGCAAAGTTTTCTACCGCATGGGGAATTTACACCAATGTGCCGAAATCAGGTAGAAGTTGGTTTCAGTTAAAAGACTACAATCGGACGATCTACTATTACTTGGCGGCGACACACTAGCGTGTGTCTAGATACGTTCTTCCAATTAGGCGATTTTCCAGTTAGACGATCCATCCTTGCCTCAATGGCTTACGTATTCGATGATACTTCTTGCAACACTCGATACAGTTTTTAAATGAAAATCTTTGATAGAAACTGCCTAAGGCATTTCTAACTGCAGCTAGATACCTTTGTTATGCTTCGTTAAGATGAAAAAAAGCTGAAATTTTCTTTATGAGGAAAAACTCCTGAGGGCTGTAGTACACTGAATTTCTTACGAAAACAGCGAAAACTCTGGCAGCAGTAAGCAGTTAATAAGATTTCGGTTTTTCAAATCAAAATATTAAGAACGATGTAGCCAGAAAAGTTTAAAAGTTTAAAAGCTTTATTGAACCCACACAAGTTTTAAAAAGCAGAATGTTTAGATTACATAAGTTTTATTGAGCCCACACTAGTTACGAGTATTAACAGTATTTTGTAAAACAGTTACAAACATATCTTCAAGACGGAAATCATTTGCCGAATCTATTTCTATTGTGATCACTTTGGCAAGGGTTGTCCTTGGACATTTAGGGAAAAGAAGCAAGAAACCAAACAAAAATAGCATTTGGTAGGGGTGTCAGGGGGAACTCTCCCATCAAGCTGATTTTCTAGAATCAGGGAATAAGAATCGTAAAAAAAATAAGGCTGTGCAGATACCAATACTGGTATCGGGACCGGCTGCAGGTACCACTGGTACCGGTATCGGACCGGCACCGGGTTAACAAGTACCGGAATCGGCTAGTTTTTCCCAGAATCGGCATTTTATTACATTAATAATGTGGCATATTGTTCCCAATGATACTAAAAATTAGTCTGCAATAAGTCAGTAAACGATTAGGCCCATAAGTATAAAATGTTTATATGATCTCGTTGAGCAATAGTGTTTAGCGAACAATTCTTTTGTAAAAGTCTTTTCTTTTCAATTCTTTCGTTCGTTACACCATTAAATTATTAAGGTATCATTGTTTGTCAAGTTATCGTTTTACATCGGCATTGGCACCGGCATGGTATCGGCATCTGCACATGACCAAAAGTACCGGTACTGGAATCGGAATCGGAAAAACTAGCACCGGTAATCCATTATCAAACCGGTATCGTGGAAAGTAGCACCGGCACAGCCTTATAAAAAAAGCAATCAAATGTTTACAAAATTTAGCAAATTTTGTTTTTACATTGAAGATGCCTATTTACGAACTGCACATGTCCATCTGATTATAATTTAGTGGGGTGATTTGAATTAAGGCGATAGGCACAGGCAGGATTTGTTGAAGGGGGTTTCCCACAAATTAGTTAGCTACGGAGTCTGGGGGAGCACTATGAGCTCAGATCGGACCAGAAGCGAGAAATGGTCCCAAGATAGTCTAAAATGCTTTAGCGTACAGGGCTTCGCACTCTGAGCTCCCCCCACTGGAGTCCAACGATAAGCCCCATAAGCTAACATATTTTAAAACTACTTTGGGACTATTCCTGGCTTCTGGTGCATACTCTGCACTTGATAATTCGAACAAAAAAATATTACGAAAAATGCGCCGCCTCAAAAACCCAAAGGAGTTTTTCCGTGCAACTCGAAACCCCCAGGAAGTGCTAAGGTGTGATTCCATAAAAACACTTTAAAACATTAAAAAAAAAAAGCATTTTCGTTGCAGTGAATCAACCAACTTGGATTGGGAATTAAATATCGGCAACTACAGGGCTTAGAAAGTGTGCAAGTATCACTTTTGTCGGTAAGACAAACAAAATGTTTTACATGTGATTTTGTGTACGTGCTATGAATTTAGCCTTGAAATTGAAACAACTTTGGTTACGAAAATTTGGAGTTAACATTCACAATTCAAGCTGTCTTTGAATTCAATTGTATTAGTTAAATGTAAGTTTGTACTTAGGAAAATACAGGTGTACAGTTACCGTTGGGTTTTACTTTTATTGTAAATAACTTAGGAAAATACAGGTGTACAGTTACCGTCGGGTTTTACGTTTTATTGTAAATAACTTTGCTTTTTTGCTTAAATTGTTACTTGAGGCCCATTCGTTCTCATTACACACAAAAGTTTACAATCCGTATTTCTAACTAACCATTAATTGAAAATATGGGCCTATTTAGGTATTGGTGTGGGAGCCGAGCCGTTTGAATTATTAGAGCAATAAACATTAAAATAGTAGAGTGATCCTTACCTTGAAGAAATAATTCATTTAGTGGAAATGTTTTAGAGCTGTTTGCGATATTTTTGGAGGACAGAGTTTCTTGTTTTAAATAAATAAGAAATCACAAGGTAATGGGTAAATAAAGTAAGCAGTCTGCATTA
>JAHWFP010263024.1:0-16803 GCA_023313725.1 Lithobius niger | reverse complement strand
ACCGGCTGCAGATTGCGGAGCTTATCAAAACCAGATTTAAAAAAAAAGAAAACTCACAAAAATTAGCATGATTTAAAAAAAATGAAAATGGTTGATCATTTCAAATAACTAAGGACATATTACTAATTGTTTTTTTTTTGCTCACTTCAGTTTTCATCTAGTGAATATTTAAATAATAATGAATTTAACGAAGACAAACTTCCTTTCACATAGTTGTTTTAGGCACTGAAAGTCAGGCGAAAAAATCATGAAATGTCGGAATTAATCTCTGGACCCAGGGATTAATCCCCGGTCCCCGGGATTGAGAGAAACGAATCTCGAAATCCCGGGATTACAAATTCTTTCCGGGATTGGATGCTCAAGTCGACATGTATCGTTTCATAATCCGTACCAGCCACGTTTCACCAAGTGTGGTTTGTTTGCTTCTCCAGGGTGTGGGACCAGCTTCAGGCCGTCTATTTTTATTGCATAGTCACTGACAATGCTTGTTTCCACATTGCCAGAAGATGTGCTGCCGACAACGACTATTGTTTCTTCAGCAGCCACGCCAATCACAATCAGACTATCTATTCAATAGATATTAATTTCTTTTATTTTATTATTTCTTGACATCCCGGCATAACGATGCGTTTTGAATTTTAATTGAAATAGGACACATTACCGTATTGTGTCGTTTCAGTATCATTTCAGTTTCATTTATTTGTTGTATAGTTGTTTATCTTGTACAAGTTGCACATTTGTTTGTTCGATTGCAAGGCTGTTAATACTTTAATATTTGTTATTACCGGTTCATCCATTTTGGGTCACAATACTTCACATGTGTTGCTTCACTTACATACTTGCGAACAAGTATTTCATTACTTGATTTCTTTCTTTCTTTCATATTTGATTCCATTTTTCTTTTTAATCTTATACTCGTTATTCATCCGATTATGCCTTCGTGCCTGATAAGGAGTTTTATGTTTCCGGCGTATTCTACACTACATGGTCGTCTGTACATTCCTTCAATCATTATGCATCCCACCGCTCTAGGCTAAATGAAAGTTTATTCACAATTAAAAAAAACGTTGTTATAAATTGAAATCAATTGCTTTATTGCTTAAAGTTAATTTTTCGTTTAATTGCTAGTGGAAACTATTACTTTTCCAATTTAAATCTATTATTCCAAATTAATATGGTTTCAAATGGTGAATTTTTTCTCTGAATGATTAGCTTTCTTCTTTCTAAATTATACACGCTACACAAAAAATTCTGCTTAGCTACATTAGGTAATAGCCTAATGCCTGTAGGGAGGAAAAATTGAAATTCTACTCCACGTGATTATTTTTGAGTTACTTCCCATTCTCCCCACTAGTAGTGCCACCATCGGTGACTTTATTGGCGCTGTTAAAGAGTGGAATTGGTGACGTCACTGCCACCACTATTTTTCGATAGTTTAGTCTCCACTACCGTGTGCCTTTGTCCCAGGAATATCGTCTGCTTTACATTTTTTAATCATAAGCAGTATTTACGCATAATAATTAGCTAATGTTACCTCCATTAAAGGGAAATGCTGGTTTAAGCTGCACAATGCTTAAATTTATTACTGGAGCACTAGGCTGTCATTTTGTTTCAGGCCGGTCTAGATATGCACATTCAGACATCAGTGGTAGATTCTACTACATGTACTCTCCTCCTGGTCCATTACAATTGTGCAGTACTACGCCATCATATGTCGATTGTGGTCAGGATTGTTTTTGTAAAATTATTAATTTGGAACCTTTTTTAAGTGCACTAGGCCACCATCTTTGTCTTGCTCTATCTATATACACACCTACCACAATCAAGGAGACATAATCAAAACAGAAGATAAAATGGTAATGGAGCACTATAGTCTATCTCTACAACATAGCCAACTAAAACGAAGTCAGTATTTAAATCAGACGTCAGCCATTAAATAGTGTTATGATAGTCCTGTTCCACCATCACATCGGGGTTTGGTACACTGTATTACTACTGTGAAGGAAGAGTGTGTATCCTAATTGTCAGCAAATAATGCCTGCCATGGTTCCTTCCAAACCTACATTTCCCGCACTGTAAGTTTGTGCACTGGCTTAGGTCCGAATTTCAGTGTTTTAAATAATTTTTTTTGATTTATTTGCCTTGTGTCTAATTCGTTTATATAGACTTTTTTTGGTTTTTATTGGCCACAGCAATTTGCGGAATTTTTATTGAATACTTGATAATGAAGGACGGCAGCTTCCAAACATTGCAAGTTGATGATTTCTTGTGCGCTATATTGGCTTGACATGTAATTATGTGTTTTAGTTCTTCTCCTTTTATACATGTTCCAGTCTCAGCAACAAAATGGCATCCTATGCACTTCATGATGCCCAACAGTGTTTTCTACTTCGTCCGGTATCACTAAGTCGTTTTAACAACTTGATGGCTCAATTCACATTGTTACTCATTTTAATTCACACTGCCTCACCAGAAATAATTCTGTTGGTCCCATCCCAATCAGTGCTGGTGCAAGAAACCAACCCCCAGTCAAAAGCAGTCAGTGACTTTCGTTTAGGTCACATATGACTTGACAGCAAACAAGCAAATATCTAAAAGCCTCAAGAATCATGCTGGTTTGGGCTGTGAAGCGTAATGGTAATTCTTCCTCCAGCTAACTAAAGAAGAACAGTGCAGCCCAGCAAAAGAATGTATCCCAGAGCACAGTGGTGCCATCATGGACAATGCCAAGGAAACTGTTGTAGAAATGCTTTGAGGTTGCAACAACTGTTTGCAACATTTCAAATTCAAAACAATTAGCTATCTGCGGACACTGCTGTATTGACATATAAGTAAAACAATTCCACTCTTGAGCATGTTCGAATGATTAAACATGCAGCCAACCACCGTTAGGGTTTTTGCTTTTTGCTCGCTCAGTTTGAGTGTGGCCTAGCAGAAATATTTGAGTGTGTGATGATCATTGTTCTCATAGAGGTTCGCCCACAGCCTGTTTCTATGGCTATTATATTTCCTTCTCAGGCTGTCTGATCCCAACAGTGACTCAAGCAAACCACTAAAGCTTCACTCTCACAGCAACCATTTTCATGCTTAAGATGCCAGGCTGACAACCGGACATGAATGATGCAAGAACAACAAGTTCACATTAAATCATCCACATCTCTAATCAGTTTGCTTCCTCAATCTCTGGTCAGACTTTTCAAGCGAGTTTTTAAACTTTGGTGTTCAAACAATGTTTGCTGGAGTAGAATCGAAATTTTAAATATGACCTGAGGCACTTCATGATACCCAACAGTGTTATTCTTCTTCTTCAAGTACCACTACAGTCGTTTGATCAACTTGAAAGCTCAATCCATATTGTTACTAATTTTAATTCACATTTCCTCGCCAGAAATAATTTTTTTTAGTCCCTTTCGAATCAGTGCTGGTGCAAGAAACTAACCCCCAGTCAAAAGCAGTCAGTGACTTTCGTTTAGGCTACATATGAACTGTCAGCAAACAAGCAAATGCCTAAAATCATCAAGCATCACGCTGGTTTGAGCTGTGCTGCGTGATGATATTTCTTCGTCCAGCAAACTTAACAAGAGCTGTGCAGCCCATCAAAAGAATGTATCTCAGAGCACAGTGGTGCCATCATGGACAACGAAAAGGAAACTGTTGCTGAAACGCCTACCACTTGGTGTTGACGAACAGCAGCGCATGGCAAGACAGTATCAGTAGCCACTGTTTCGACAACACGTCTTTCACGCAATAAACCACCATTATAAAAGATTAAAAAAAATATAACTGCGTTCGTCCTGAAAGTGTTTGTATGATTATACGCACGCTCAAGTCTAGTTTTTACACAGTACCTTATGCAACTTCATGTTCATCTCCACCTTTTGTTCTTCTTCTATTTTAAGTTTAAACTCGTCCGTATCCACTTGAATGACTCCTTCGTCATGAAACATATACTGCAAAAAAAAAATAATAAAGTGTTCTGAGTATCTCCTTCGTTACTGTTTGGCCAATGGGAAATGGAGATTTTTGACGTATAGGCCAATCACAGCCCGATTATTCTTCTCAGCACACTGAATGGTCTACCAGGAGGGTGATTATTAAGTGAAAAGCGCACTAGTGCATTAGCGCTAAGCCAGAATCACAGCTAGTTGGCATCACTTAACACCAGATTAGCATACTTAAAACTGGTAAGAAGCCTTAATTAATTACCTTATTAATGAATGAGAAGGTAAATTCAGTACGTGAGATATAAGTTTAGGTTTGGTTACATTTGATTGTTTTCGACGGGACGTCAGTTGCTAAAATTACTTCAGGTTCGAACTGCTGCTAACTAGCGAGTCAAACGGTAATTCAAAAGATGGCGACAGAATTTGTCGTTAGGCCCGATTCGTTTATTGCTGCTGTTGGTAAAGCATTACACCATAATAAACACGCTTCACAGGAGCTATACAATGTACTTCCCGAAATAGTTCAACTTAGACAGGGGCAGTCCTATGTCTACTTAAATATGAATAGGTAATGCCCTTGTGGCGAAAGCATATGGTGATTTTCGAATTCAAAGTGGTCTTTAGATCCCTCTAATAGCCAGAAATGTACTTTTTAGCATATTCTGAAAGGTGGGAATCTCTTTTTTTAAACTTTGATAGGAACCGTCAAATCATTAATCATTTAAAACTTACGGTCGGTCGGTTTGTCGTTTTATATGTGTACCTTCTCCGGAAGTAGGAAGGCATGAAATGTGATAAAGGTGCTGAGAGACAGGAAATTTACTCCGGATATCATTTAGGCGTTTTTTTTAGTTCTAGGTAAAGGTTTTCCCCTCGAAAAGAGCGAAAAACCCCTTTGGACCAGTGTTGAAATGAATTTTTCGAAGTTGATTGTTAACTTTGGAATATCACATTTTCCTGCTTAGAGGATAGTCCAAAATTGTTGTGCCACTTAGGCGGCGCTTGGTCCATTCGTCTTCTCAATTTAGCAAAGGCTGGCAAACCGAATAGCCAGCATTCAAGAATGAATGAGGCACGTGCAGCTCACTGTTGGGATTACTGTTCAAGTGGCATTTTGGATTTTTCAAATTCAAACTACTCATTTGGACATAAATTTACTGAAATCACGTAAAGGTACAAAAACATTAAATGGTAAACACTAAATTAGGCATTAGCTAGGAAAGGCGAACCACAGCCTCAACCGGCGGCAATTGCAAAAAAAAAAAATCACGAAATTTTATTTTCTACGATGGAATCATATATTACATAGAGTTTCTATTAAAAAAAATTAATTAGGAGTCTTTGGGACAATATCTCGAGGTTCCTCGTGCTTCAACATATTGGCCAACACACATACCCTGTTCGACAATACTAAAACCAACCCAAACCTTCGTTGCATGAATTTTCCATCATCTCTGCATTTAATTGGAATGTTTATTGGCTTCAACAGCAGATCCTGAAGCTAACGTATGTGTCGTGCTAATAAAAATTTAAGTTGTTCATTTTAGAGCCTATAGTTTTTCCCTGTCGTTTTTAAAATCAGAAAATAGAACGGCACTTGGTTCATGCTTACTCGCGAAAAGGGTAGTAGGTAACAAGCCGTTGGGCAGCATGAGGTCTCGCTGGGCAACCAGAAGCCAATGAAATTCCAAAACTAGTTAGTGCATACCATAAGCGCATACGAATAGCGTTGTAAAACCTTTCATGCGCAATTGATAAACGAAGATATAACCTATGATAGTAGGTTTTTTCCAATAGGTTTTAATGTGGTTGAGTATAATGAGACATTCAGTGCTAGTAAACGATTGTAATTGTGCATGGCGCTAAGCTTTTGCTGTTTTCGTCCATTGCTAATAAACGTCGAGTGTTGAGTTGTCTTGTTAAGCCCCCTTCAGACCATCAGTCTTGTGACTAGCTGGCTATACTGTTATCTTTTGACAGTATTCCTTATCTTAAACCACCCCTAGAAATAAGTCGCTATACCACCCAAGGCATAATCCAGGGGCCAGCTGCAGACCAGTTCTGTTTACTTCAGTCGTTTCCCGCACAAGTCATATGCGCTAAGATGCACGTGGGGGGGGGACGGATTCAAGGGAGTGCATGTATTCTTGCTGTTGGCCTACTTAAACAAAACATATTGATAACAGAAAAGGATGTCAGAAATATTTTTACGTTTGCTTTGTAAAACATTGATATTCAATCAGTAGTGTGCACTTTATGCCATTTAGGTGGTGCTGTACTCAGCAGTAGTACTGGCTAATTGTGATAAACACGAATGGTTTATGGGTAAGATTTCGTGCTGCGTCTATGCCTTACTTGCAATCAAACCGCACGAAATGGTTTGTTAACTGTGACAACAATTGAGTTAATCTTTGTTTAATGACGTGTCATTGTCTTTTGATGTTTTACAACTATTTCGCCACTGGGGCAGAGGAGAACTCAATTAATGCACAAAAACACTGACCCACACAATGTAGGCCATAAAGTAAACATTGAAACAAGAAAACCTATATATGGGTAGTACAAAAATAGCGGCTTGGTGGTACTAACACAAACAGTGATGTGCACCTCCTGGTTTATGGCTCTGGCATTGCTTCTACTGTCCAGCTTACACAGCACAATTTATATAAATAAATAATAATCTGTTCACATCAGGGATCAGTTTCAAAATTAGTAAGAAGACTTACCAACATAAACAAAGAGAAAAGAAAGAGTAGGCACAAGTTATAGTTTATTTATGAACTGAAACCTTACGAAAAACGCGCACTATAATGATCATCATTGCCTGATTAGTTGACTAATCGTTTTTTTGCATAAGACTTGTAAAAGAAATGTCCTCGAGCGAAGCAAGACGACGCCGAATGAGCGAGCGGAAGCGAGCGACTCGGCCTGTGTTTATTTAAAGGTGAAAGAAGTAATGGCTTAGTGGCAAAAGCATATGGGGATTATCGACTTCAAAGTGTTCTTGCTTTCCCTCTAATGGCCTAAATGTACATGCTTAGGATATTCTGAAAGGTGGGAATCTATTCTTTCTACGAATCCTAACCTAAATTATTTAGCTTAGACATAAATGCAAATATGAGCATTACAAAGGCAGTTTGAAGTCGCTACACCAATTACAGCTACAACTTTGAAAAAGCTTAGCTCGGTCCCTATATAAGCTAACCATTTCGGTTAGGATTGATGGAAAGAATAGATCCGTACCTTTAAGATATCCTAGGCAGTTTCATCTCGGGTTATTAGAACGCTCGCAACAGCACTTTGAAAACGAAAATCGCCATGCGCTTCTGCCTCTACATCATTACTAGGCTACTCCAAAAAAAACGTTTTTTTCAAAAAACCTTTCTCCCTGGCCATTTTCCCATTTCACTTGTCAATGTGAGTTGCCACAAAAATATGTCAGGTCATTTGAGGCATTCTAAGCCTTGCCGCCAGGTTTTGAGTGTTAATACCGGTAAAGTCCATATACAACATAGTACACGTATACAATACAGCATATACGTGAAGGTATATGAGCTATATTTAAAGCTGAGATAAAATTCATTGATGTAAGCCTTTTCTCTTTTTTTTAGTCTAGTATCTGACTGATAAATAGTATCACCTGTCCACCACTTCACAAACAAATTAAGGCAAAAACAGCAGAAACCCGTGTCATAAAACTTAAGTGTGGCTACTTGGGAACGAGGTTGAAGAACTCCCTACTTTTCGAATAACAACCCAAGTTGATGTACTGAAATATTTTTTCTACCTGAAAGATGACCCAATAAAATATGAAGAATTTCCTAACTTAATATTGCAGCAGCAGAGAAAGTTCTTGTGGATGTACAAAAACAATGGCAGAAGGCTGGGATTGAAACTCGGCACAAGGATAAGGTGAAAGCAAAACTAGATCTCTATGGTCCCTACCAGCTTGTCCAAAAAGCAAAGGGACAGAGTCAAATGAGCAGAAGGAACAATCATTCATTGAAGATATTACTAATTATTTCTTTATTAACTGCACTTCAAAATGCTCAGCGGACAATTGAGTCTGACAGGTTTCGTCAACAGATCCACAGGAAGTAAGATGTGAGATTTCTTCAAGCTTTGAAGGAAGGAACAAAAGTCTTAATGGGTACAGAAGGTAAAATTTATAGCAACAAACTAGTGAAGAGGTTGCATCGGGACAGTTTGAAATTACTCAGAAAAAAATGTAAAAGAAACATGGAAAACCTGTCAAAGTGAGCATTTTGAAGTGCAATAAAGAAATATTTAGTCATATCTTCAATGAATTATTGTTCCTTCTGCTCATTTGACTTTTTCCCTTTGCTTTTTTGGACAAGACGGCAGGGACCATAGAGATCTAGGAGTTTTGCTCTCACCTTATCCTTGTGCCGAGTTTCAATCCCAGCCTTTTCCGTTTGTTTTTGAACATCCCCAAGAACTTAGCTACGAAACTTTTCATGTTTCATTGGGCCATCTTTCAGGTAAAAAAATATCTCAACACATCTCCTTGGGTTGGTAGTCGAAAAGTATTGGGAGTTTTTCCATCACGTTCCTAAGTAGCCATACTTAAGTTTTATGAGGTAGGACACGGGTTTCTGTTGTTTTTGCCATAATTTGTTGGTGAAGTGGTGGGCAGGTGATACTATTCCAGGCACTAGACTGAAAAAAAGAAAGGGCTTAAATCAATTAATTTTATCACAACTGTAAATATAGCTCATATAGCCGCACGTATATGTTATATTGTATACATGAACTACGTTGTATATGGACTTTACCTGTATTAACACTCAAATCCTGGCTGCAAGGCTTAGAATGTCTCAAATGACCTGAAATTTGTGGTGGCGCCTCACATTGACAAGTGGAATGGGAAAATGGCCAGGGAGAAAGGTTTTTTTAAAAAAGGTTTTTTTTGGAGCACCCTAGTCATTACCTCTTCATCTTTAAATGTGCATAGGACGTCCCTACCTAAGCTAAAGAATTTAGATTAAGATTTATGAAAAGAATAGATCCTCACCTTTCAGAAAAGCCTACATATGTCCATTTCTAGTTATTAGAAAGCTCGGAAGAATACTTTGAAACTGGAGATTACTACAATAACCAATTCAAAAATGGTAGCTAAAATACGTAAAAATACATAAACATGAAATATACATTTTTGGGGTTCAATTATTGTTTTTAACTAAAAGTACGTCAACTTTCTTGTCCAGAATGTGTGCTGAACGTTTTTGCTTCACGTTATGCTTTGATTTGTTGATGGTTAGAGATTTACAGCAACAAAAAAAAAACAGTTTTCTTTGGGTAAATCACCACTTTCCCCTGATGGGGTTTTCAACTTATCATATATTTTTTTTCGAGTTACCCTTCATGTACATTCATATCAAATTTCATACTTTTGACAGAAAGTAAATAATTCAAACTTCTAGCCGCCCTACCAATAGGCAAGGTTGGGCAAAAGTGTCCTGATGGTTAGCATGATTGTCTCTTGTGTCACACGTCCCGGTTCGAGTCGGGCCTCAACCACCACTGGCATTTTCGGCAAGAAAAGGGCCCTGTGATGTCTCGTGCTCATGTCGATTGTGGGATGTATAAGAACCTAGGAACGTGCGATGGGATTCACTTAGCAAAATTTTATCTCGCCATGGCTACAACTGGAAGTGCGTCAAAAGCTAAGCCATACTAATAGGACTATGTATTCGACATTTTTAGTTCATTTTGTTACGGCACAACAATAAAACCCAAAAAACATTGTCTCCTGGACTTCATTTGCTCAATTTGGTAAAATCTACCGAATTCCAAGCTTATATCACAAAAAATACAGATTTGGTTAATTTTACATGGTGGGGGGTACTCCCATAAGGCCAAATTCGCGATGTTTCCTCAACTCAATACCTATTCATCTCGATTAAAAAACTACCACTCCACCGAGTTTCATTCTTGTATCACAAAATGTAGGTTTAGGCCTATTTTAGGCACCGTACTACCTACACCACTAACAGTTCAAGGTACTCTGAGATAGGAATGCAGTTATTATCATAGTTGTGTCCTTGCACCAGTGGGCTCTATTATGTGTATGCTGGATGGTCCCAACTTCCGATGTTCGAAATAGCATTCTTGATATCAGAAATTGGCATTCTAGACATTGTAAATTCGAATTATGGAAATCGAGTATTAGATTTCTGTTTCTCTGTAATTGGCTTGAATCTCCCACATCAGAACTAAAATTGCAATATCTGCCATTCAGTTAATGAGATCATGAAAGTGAAGCTAAATTTCTGATAGCCAGTTGAAAGTATTGAATTTTCTCGGTACCAGAATTACACCGGCATTCCCGATTTTGCAATTGTAATTTACGATATCTCAAATTGCATTTCTAATTGCATCTCAAATAGCTAGAATAGATATTCCGATATCGGGAAATGGACTTTCGAAATTGCTAAACACTTATTTTTAAATAAAACGACATGTCATAATATTTTCCTATATCGAGAATCTAATTTTCGATATTAGAAATAGAAATTCCCCATATCAAAACCGAATTAGCAGTATTCAACATCCGAAGGTAAATGTTTCAAAATCAAATGGCTTGCCCATAGCTTCTATTTTGTAACATGGAATAGAAATAAACCAAGTTTACCACAGATTGTGCTTCATATTTTCTCATGTTTAACATGCACGAAATGAAAGTCAGCTGCAGCATTATTATCACATTTGTTAGTTCAACTTTTTTCTGGTGGCCAGGTGTCCTGAAAGAAGATGAATTACTACTTGTTTACATTTTAATTTAATGCCATCCAGTAGTAGGCATGTTCATAACACAAAATTGAAGTTGCAGGCCCACATGGGAAAAGGTGATCGTAAGTCTGTTTTTCATAATGGACCATCGAAAAGCGAAATAAAATCAAAACTTTTACTTAGTTTTGTCCAAAATAACTAAAAGTTTTAATTAAAAACCTTTACATTAAAAAAAAATTCGACAATAGCTATGCTCAATTTTTAGGATGGTTTTAAGTTTGACAGTGAAAAGTGCACAAATGGTAAAACTTCTTATTTAGTTTTGTTCTAAACTGAGTGTACTGAAAAAATCTTTTATAAAAAAAAAGTTTTATGAAAATATATTGAAAAATTTCTACATTTAAAGCAAGAATTTAAAGCAAGAATTGCACGCCTCCAGTTTCTCACAGACGTCGAATTATTTTTAATGCATCATCGAATAGTGAAATAAAAAGAAAACTTTTACTTAAGTTTTGTCCCAAACTACTAAAAGTAATATTGAAAAACTGTTACATTATTTGGCAACAATAGCCATGCTCCAATCTCTTCAAGAGGCTGAATTTTTTTAATGGCCCAATGAAAAGTAGAAAAAAAAAGGTGAAACATTTTGCTTAGCTTTGTCCCAAACTAAGTGTTATTTAAAAAAATGTTTCATAAAGAAATTATTGCAAAAAGTTTACATTTAAAGCAACAGTACCACTGCTCCAATTTCTTACAGAGGCAAAAAATGTTTAATGACCAAATGAAAAGTGAAAAAATTGTAAAAGCTATTATAGTTTTGTGCAGAACAACTAAAAGTATGATTGGAGAAAACTTACATATCCAAAAGCAACATTATTCAAATTCACTATTTTTTTCCTGATTCAGGGACCTTGTGGGTATTTTTTCGCCACATTCGGAACCATAGGGACACTTTCGCCCCCAATTTCAATTCCTTGGGGGTCACGATTATCCTTGATTATGAGACCTTATTGACACTTGTTGCCGAATTCTGTACCATTGATATTTAGGGGAAAGGTAAATCGTGTGACTCCAATGCTGTTTAACGTAACAAATACGGTATTCACACATACATCGGTGATAAAAACATGTTCTCAACCGATTTGCCAAACGCCGATAGCATTCTTCTACAACAATGACTGTAAAATTATGGGTTCGTTTTTTTTGATGTGGTCTGGGATCTTGTGATAGAAAATTGAGAGCAAAGTCTTAGGCCGAGCCGATGTGTTTTGATGTAATTTGGGCTGGAAATCGGATCAGTTGTGTCGAACAACAATGCTTGTTAACGCTACCGCTCCATGAAGTATCATAGTTGTATAGGATATCGCCCGCTTTCCGAGTGCTGGGATCTAACAATGTCGAGGGCGCGCAGCGCCTGAGATATTGTTTGATTCCAGCATGAGGAAAGCGGGCGATATCATTCTTCTCACCCCTTTTTGAAGCTATCAGTCCGACGTATATTGCTGAGCGCAAGTGAGCGCGAGTGGAAGACATTGTTGCGTATAGCCAGACGAAAGTTTATGTAGAATATTCGTTTGTGTAGACGCAACGAAAAGAGCATCGTTAAATTTTGAAAGCGGTTGCAATGTTGTAATTGACATGAATTCTTGAACGATGTTGTTGACGTTTGAGATAGTGTTATTTTCAAAAATTGTTCCATTTAATTCTTTAGGTTCGGTTGCTTTATTCTTTTTTGTCATTTAATGGGAACCAACGTTTGTAAAGTAGCGGTTGCAATGTTGTGAGTACCGTGAATTTTTTAACTTTTTTTTATCTCTTTATGTTTTTTATTCGTTTCAGCAAATTTATTACATTTGTTTGTTTTCTTACACTTTTCATTTTGCACAAACGGGGGCTGGGATCCGCATGGAGTGCTGGGATCCAGGATGCCAGCCGTCCTCCTTCGATCCCAGCACTCCTCCTCCTCGTTCATTGTTGCGATCCCGTCGTGCTGTATTGTTATAAGAGGACTGAGAGCTTCAAAACGGGTGAGAAGTCGTAAAATTGGATGATAAATGGGATATCACCCACGTTCGTTATGAACACTCGAGTGCTATTCAAATTCAATAATGTATCTAGTTAATTTTATGCCATGCGTGATGCCTGTGCGTGTGTTGTGACACGTATGTAAATGAGATTGTTAAACTGCCACTGTTCTCATTCGCCACTGGACCAACATACTTCTACGTCATAGCATAGAGCTGTTGAGCGTCGTCTAGTGTAATTTTGAGATCGAAGGTGGTGAACATTATTTTTTACCTAGAAGAATAAACAATCACATAGCGTCTAGTTTAATGCAATCTTTGTCACTAAATAATACATTTCTTCGAAATATAGTTTTATACTGAAACAAAGGCTATTGCAAACTAAGGTCATTTGACTTTTGCTATTGTGCATATACTATGGAAATACGAAAATCACTTTTCACTAAATACGGTTAAGTTGGTAATTAAACAACTTACGTAAATGGAACACGGGATATCCACAGAAATGTTCATAAGCCATAAGTTTTTGCAGTCAATGTTTATTTGAAGTTTTGGCTTGTAATTGATTGCGAGAGGTCGTTCTGAAATACGAAACACGCATTATTTTAAAAGAAAAAGAAAATTCAAAATTAAGTAACAATGCTCTGTTCTGGGACTTGGGTAAACTATGGGAATGTACGTAATTCCGTCTGACGTGTAGCACTTGATGTCTTTACTCGTGACCATTTTTTACTCTCGCAGCCAAACTCACTCTCCTAAACCTAGTTATAAATTTTCTATCGGTTTCTATAAAAAATACACATGATTACCATGTTCTGAAGGTTTGTGAGCACGGTTAAATCTAGGCAGGCACAGGCTCATTGGTGGCTGCGGTGGGAGCGATTGTAACCACAATAAAATATTAAACGAGAAGTGACTCATTAAATGATGGTTTAGTTCAATTTTCTGATTAACTCACATCATGCTATAGAGCCAGGACTTGTTTCAGGAATTTTACATTTCCTTAGCAAGAAAACTTAGTACCTTATTATACCAGCAATATATCATTCTAAACCGTGCTTTTCTGCTGGATCCCGGGCCACGTTGGGATAGGTGGAAATGAGCAAGCGGGTTCTGCAGCTAAAGAGGCCCTTTCTGGCCCTCTCGGAAGGGATCTCAGCCTTGTTCCCTCGGACGCTTTTCCAACTCTGCGTCTGAGGGTACACGCTTTTTGGCAAGCCTCGTGGGATGGACAGGATGGCAATAAATTACGAGCTATTAAAGGCAATGTAGAGGAATGGCACTCGGCGTGTCGCCGCAGTCGCCGTGAGGAGGTGGTGTTGGCCCGTTTGCGCATTGGTCACACTCGACTTACTCACTGTTTCCTTTTGTAGGGGGTTGACTCTCCTGAATGTTATTGGTGTCGGCGGCCACTTACGGTCCGGCACTTCCTTGTTGATTGTTGCCATCTTGATGGTTTTCGTCGTCGTTTCCATCTTCCGCATGACATTGTGCGTCAATTGGGCGATAAGTCTGTCCTCCTGTCCGGTGTTTTTCAATTTTTGCAGGAGGTACAGCTGTATGACAAGAATTAGATTAGGGGTTTGAATAATATCTCTGTAATGTGTGGTGCAGTGGCAACCCGGACCACTGCACTGTGACTGGGGTTGGCGCTAATGACCAAGCTGTCGACGCGCCATTAAGCCTCATCTCCCCCCCATATCATTCTAAATATAAAAATACAAAAAGAAATCACCAGATAAATTCAACCTACCTGGAGTTAAAGTGAGACAGTTGACATTGTTTATTTTGACGTGATTCTTGGCATAATGGAAACCCTTAAAAAAATTAACGAAACAAGGTAAAGAAACAGATCCATTTTCAACTAAGCGAAACAATAAATTAAAAAGCAAATTTGATAAGGTAAACAGATTTAGCTTCACAGTTAACTAGGTCTGCGTGAGGTGATTAGCACACAAGTATAACAAATATTCAATTCTACAGCAAATACAATTATAAAGAGAGAATGATGAAGTCACCGACAGGGGGCATCCAGTAAAAAGGTGCTACTGGGGCAGATGGTCTTAAAATGTATTTTCATTTGTCTACTACGTGATTGTGGCAAGTTAAATATTTATTTATGTACAAGATTTTATTCAGACTGGCAGGCGTGTTCAGAGTGGATGACATTTGACAACAAACCTTAGTATTTCAGGAAAGTAGAATCAATAGGCTTATATTTCAGGGTTAAGGAAATAATCCTCATCATTGCGAGTTTCTTTATCAAAGGTAACTCCTTAAAGTGGCACTATCATCTATTGAAAGTCTGCAGATTTTGGAATCATCTAGCGCTACCTAGTGCTTCTTTGTATCAGGCGAAGGACTGCACAACGCCATTTCTTTTAACGAAACGAAGAAGCCACAACCTCTTTAATTATTTTGTGAAAATTTGGTACGTCCTCGTGCACCTGGAAGCAAGATTTAAAACTTAAAAATATCACTGCCACTAGATGGCACCACGATATTTTTGTATGATTCTTAATCTGTGATATTACTACTTTAAGAACTAGCCAACAGTTGAATCAATACTTTTGGTCTGATATCATAACAGGAACCAACAGAGGGTTCATTTTTACTTCCTGAATACTGGACGCCGTATATCTGAAAGTACAAGTAGCGCCCAAACAAGAAATGGAGGATTCTAAACGTTTCCCTAAACATGTTCTGAATTACGTCCAACGAGGAGTGACACTGTATGAAAAAGAATAAAGTTTCAGTGGTTCGTCAATTCCATCAGTGACGGACCACCGATTTCTTAAACAATCTGGTGAACATAACCTATGGAATTAAATTAATAGTTTCACACATATGATAGGAAAGGACGATTTAAGCCATTTTTACTTGATTTGACACTTTTCAAGTACATAAGTGTGCCGGAGGTGGTTTCGAAATAGGGTGTGAAAACCGCTACATATTCATGTTATATTATAATGCAACCCAGTTGCCCATATGCCCAACACCAAAGGGGATAGCCATCTCCTTAAAAAGAACCATCTTGATACATATCGACTAGTTGCTTATAATTCAAGTCTGTGATGAAAATCAGAGCGTGGTGACCGTGATGTTGATGCTTCATGTATTTGCCGTCACATGGGATCCCTAAAACTCCAACCACGAAGAGGGTAAAGGGATTAACTTAAAGTGCAGTAGTGCTGTGAGATTGATGTTAGAAACCAACCGTACCCTGTTGTGTTGGGGGTTCCGAGCATGGTTAGATTCCACTCCTAATTTGTCTAATTCATTTGACGCCTTTACGATCGCACCTAGAGGCATGTTTTGGAAACTGTTGGGTGTTAAACCATCACGGTCACACGCGGCAAACCAAAGAAGATCTCATTTGACTGGTCGAGAAAGTCCTTTTATTCTGCCACATAAACTTACGCAAGAAGGGAGTACCTGACTTCCAGCATCACGGATGACTCTACTTCTCTTCTTTTACCAACTGTAAGTTAGTCTTACATCCTAGGGCCATGTAGCAGGCATCTCTAGCCGGAAAAATGTTAGGTGTTGTGTTGGTCGATTCAATCATTCAATAAATAATAAATATATTGTCTAAAATATACCATCATGTAGCACACGAGACATCTTGTATTGTCAAGGCGGATGGCCTTTATTGGCCCAGACGGCAGTAAAAACCAACATGGTGGCTTGGTTACTGTAACATGATAAAGCTAATGTCGTTCTTTTATCAGGGGACATAACGAAGAAGTCAAAGGTAGAAGTTTTATCTGGTTTGCTGCAAACAGGTGTGGCTACGAAAGGTATTAAAGCGTTACAATTGATTTTAACAATGAGAATTAACCAATGGAAAGCCAATAAAAGGCAGCCACCAGCCAATCACTCCTACTTAACACCGATTAAGCGACTACACAGTATTTTATCAGATTAAACTATCAGTCTCAACCCTCCATCTTGGTTTTTACGATCTACTCGCCTGAATCCTGTTTTCCGTAATATACAACGAACATTTGAAAGTACTGCATTTGGTAGGCCTAAACTAATTTCTAAACATATACGAATCCATTATCCATTATATTATCCAT
>JAHWFP010263020.1:0-12337 GCA_023313725.1 Lithobius niger | reverse complement strand
GTAGCTGCGGAGAGGCAGATGAATCTGTTGCCCATTTCTTGTTGGATTGTAAGCGCTGGGCTCAGTTCAGGCACATTGCCCTGAGGGCTGGTGCTACCCTGCCAGTGGTGTTAGGTGTCCCTACAGGGGTCGGGAATGCTAGGAACAATTTCCGGGCGGTTCTGAAGTTCTGCGCAGTGACCGGTCGTTTTGATGGTTAACGGAGTTCAATTGAGTTAATTTTGGGGGTGTTGTTGGCTGGCTTGTTACTTTCTTTGTGTAGTTTTTAAGTTAGTTTTTAAGTTAGTTTTTAGCACTTTAGATGGAGTGAGTGGCTTCCAGGCCGTGTAAACTCCTGTAGGGTAAATAAAATAAAATAAAAAAATTAAACCTCGGGAGACTTTGTTTTATCGTCGAGTGGACAAAGAGGTACGTAGCATGAAGCCATTGTTATCAAACTTTAATACTTTGGTGACAATGCATTGTTTTAAGCTTAAAATCCCCGTATCGCTCGTTTACGAGTACCTTTCACAGTTCAGTCCACACGCTAAAGCAGTTCATTTTTGGGGTGTTCGCAGCGCCACTGGTGGCAGACTCGGCGGCTAACTGGACGACGCGTCGAATTTCTAACGTTAAGCCTTTTACATCCACGAAGCTTTGGTACAAATATAACAATGGAAGAACGCAAAATAGGAGTGAGCGAAAGCATAAAAAAAAAAGTACGAAACTAAAGTAAAAAAGCTGTAAGGTAAGTCAAATTTAAGTAACACGTGCCAATAAATAGGTTTATTTCTTATAGTACAGTTACCGTCTTTTAGCTTAGTGGGCACCAGGATAGATAAGTAGGTAATGACGCTGTTCTGTATAAACATGGAATCAAATAATACCTGCTTCCATCAACGGCACCAGAAGGCAGCACGTGTCAGGTTATCGTAGGAGGCGAAACTTGAAATAAACAAATGGCGGCATCGTTACCATGGTAACCACGGCAATAACGACAACACCTTTGGAAATTGACGAAATACTCGTGCGTGAGCAACATCCGAAGTTGAACTACTTATTCTGTGTTCGATTCAAACCTTATTCAGCACGTTACAAGAAACGTGAACCACGGAAAAAGCTTCAGCCTAAGTGGCCACTCAGCACGCTTCTCCAACATTTCTCGCAACACAAAACCATGCGTTACACTTAGCGCCACTCGCAACTACAACCCGTTTTACAATTGAATGTTGGATTAGAAAAAGTAAGATTTGATCAGACATTTCTAATCTGTCTTAAAATTATTTTAATATTCTGATCTGATGTATGGTAGTTTTTAAGCGATTAATTCTTGTATTCTTATAGTGATCAGTTTGATTTCGTGACGTTAAATAGATTCGACCCCCATGATGCTTTGTGCTTCCTGTTACTTGACGACAGCGCCCTCTGGTTGGAAATAGTTGAAAGCAGGTACTATAGTTTCATCCAAATGTTTCGCATTGTCAGAGAAAGAGTGGCATTACCTATATATTCTACCCTGATGAGCACGCTCGATGAGACGACCATCTCCACCACTTGTTATTTATGTTTACGTAAATAGTCTTACTAAAAAAAATATGGTGATCCGCCATCTTTAATCGCTGGATTCAGCGAGAAAAAACGCCTCGAAGAATCCGGTGCTTCAGCAGTGACGTCATACTGAGGGATCGGGAAATTAATGGCGTGTTTGATGAGCTATCGCGCGATCGATAAATAGGAACGTGTTCAGTGTGTGACTGCAAATAGTTTGGCTTATAAATCTAAGTGGATTGATTAGGTAACGGGCATTTCGAGTATATTGGTTGCAAATTAAAGGGTAGGGGTGGAGGGAAGCAAAGGTTCTGGTCTGGGTAAACACTAGTTTACTGAATCTAAAAGTTCTTCTTGTACTTGCGGTGAAAGTTGTGTCAACGTTGTAAACCCTCTTTTGCCGTGAGACTCAGTCAGACCCGTCGAACCCGACTCAGGCTCAGTCGAACCCGTTGCTCGTGAGCAGTTCCGTTTGGAACCGGAGTGTAACACATTACTTGTTTACCCGTCAGAAATGACCGGGATTTGTAAGTTCTACTTGGGTACAATAACATTTTGAACTTTTGCAATTAAATTTTTTAATTTAAAATTTAATTTTTAAATATAATTAAATTTTAAATTTTGAATTTTTTGAATTTTTTTATTTCATTTTTTTTTTATTTTACACTTTCGAATTTTTTTATTTTAAACTTTTAAATTTCAATATTTTAATGTTGAAATATAAATTTTTTGAGTTAAAATTTAAATTATAATTTAAATTTTGTAGGATTTAAATTTTTAGTTTTTATAACTTCGAATTTTTTTATTTTTGAATCTTTGAATGTTTAAATTCTTACATTTTCAAATTTTGTTTAAAAAATTTATTACGGTATTTATAATTTCAAATACTTTTTATTCGGTTTTTCTTTTTTTCTTTTTATGTGTTTCAGCAATGTCGTTTGCCAAGTAGAATGCAACAATTATCACTAAACTAAATCATCGTGTACTCATCGTGTACTAAAGTAAAAACGGTGAAAGCATTTGAATCCAGCAGTAAGGTTTCACGAGGACTAAACAGTACTGCAATATTGCGGTGTCTGAAACCCTACAGAAAAAATTTATTCGTGTTCCTTTGCTGTTTTGGCTTCGGATCAGTTAAACCTTACCTTAAAAATCAAACGAGTTCGTTTTTGTTTTCAAATATATTTTAAACACGTATTTATAGTGTTTGCTGTAAACACCACGCTATCGTCAAATTCTGTTGAAACTGAAGATTTACGTTTATTTTGAATAAAGTAATGAACGACTGTTATTTATTTTGGGATGCGGCTTAAATAGGGATAGAATAGGGCTTTATAAACGTTCTCGTTCTATTTGATGGCCAGCGAGACACGGTTTTTTTGTACGAAGCGTAATGCCGACGGAACCTTGTTGCTTGAGTATGACGTCGGAATTTTACGGTGTTGCTCGCTATACGCAGAGAAATGACGTCAGCTGCACGATATACGCGTCATCAGAGTTACGAACGGCAAGCCTCAATTAGATTGGCTAAAGAGAATGGCTCAAAAGATAACAAGATAAAGCAATTGCCAGCATCCAGGCGATGTGGTCCACATGACCAAGAAGAAAGGGCAAAGGGCGTTAATTGTCGCCCCCTTCGTCCCCCTCCTCTTCCACAAACCATTACCCCGGTAGATTTTGTTTGTGCTGCATTCTGAAAAAGCCAGCAAAATCACGGTTAATTAAAATGAGACTTTCTTTCAAATGTTATTTGTCTGAAAGGCAAACAAAGATTTACATTAATATATTTCAAAATAGGTCTTTTTAAATACTTCGAAATAAAAATAAACAATTCAAATTCGTCGCGTACAGTATTTTATGCATTCAGGATTCAGTGGTTTTAATTTTTGGTACCACTTCCACTGTCAGACAACTGTGGTGACCTACTGGGCGTTTAAACGACTTGCGTTTTTTAGATTTTGTTATATTTTTTAGTTCTGGGATCAAATGTTTGTCCTTTTGAAGAATATGATTAGAAACAAAAGCATGTACATTAATTACGTTTCCACAGTTGGTTAGCCACGGGATCTAGCGACAAGATATATGGCTAGAAATGGAAAACATTTGTTTCTCAGTTGTGTGTAGAATGCTGTTGCTATGCAACGGGGTAGGTTTTGTATTTTTATTCACTGGGTGGCATTCAAAGGCTCATGATTATATTCCCGGATTTTTTCGGGTGTTCTAGACCAATATTGACATTTCCTCCTGATTTTTGCGGGTGTTCTAGACCAATATTCACATTTCCCCCTGATTTTTTCGGGTGTTCTAGACCAATATTGACATTTTCTCTTGATTTTTTTCGGCTGTTCTAGACCAATATTGACATTTTCCCCTGATTTTTTTCGGCTGTTCTAGACCAATATTGACATTTTTCCCTGATTTTTTCGGGTGTTCTAGACAAATATTGACATTTTCCCCTGATTTTTTCGGCTGTTCTAGACCAATATTGACATTTTCCCTTGATTTTTTCGGCTGTTCCAGACCAATATTGACATTTTCCCCTGATTTTTTCGGCTGTTCTAGACCAATATTGACATTTTCCCCTGATTTTTTCCGGCTGTTCTAGACCAATATTGACATTTTTCCCTGATTGTTTCACGTGTTCTAGACCAATATTGACATTTTCCCCTGATTTTTTCGGGTGTTCTAGACCAATATTAACATTTTCCCCTGATTTTTTCGGCTGTTCTAGACCAATATTGACATTTTCCCTTGATTTTTTCGGCTGTTCCAGACCAATTGACATTTTCCCCTGATTTTTTTCGGCTGTTCTAGACCAATATTGACATTTTTCCCTGATTTTTTCGGGTGTTCTAGACCAATATTGACATTTTACCCTGATTTTTTCGGCTGTTCTAGACCAATATTGACATTTTCCCTTGATTTTTTCCGGTTGTTCTAGACCAATATTGACATTTTCCCCTGATTTTTTCCGGCTGTTTTAGACCAATATGGACATTTTCCCCTGATTTTTTCGGCTGTTCTAGACCAATATTGACATTTTCCCCTGATTTTTTTCGGCTGTTCTAGACCAATATTGACATTTCCCCCTGATTTTTTTCGGCTGTTCTAGACCAATATTGACATTTTTCCCTGATTTTTTTCGGCTGTTCTAGACCAATATTGACATTTTCACCTGATTTTTTTGGCTGTTATACACCAATATTGACATTTTCCCCTGATTTTTTTCGGCTGTTCTAGACCAATCTTCACATTTTCCCCTGATTTTTTTCGGCTGTTCTAGACCAATATTGACATTTCCCCTGATTTTTTTGGCTGTTTTACACCAATATTGACATTTTTTCCTGATTTTTTCGGTCGAAGGAAGGTGGAATAATTTTTTTCACGTTTCACTCAAATGACAATAACTAACTCTATCGCATTTTTTTGCTAAATCAAAAATTGCATCCCCTTTCCCCTCCCCCCACCCCCCAACTAGTATTGGTAAACAATATAGGTTATCAGCCACCTTTCCGAGGAGTGAGATATGCGAGCAGGGCCGAGCAATTGTTGTACCTCTCCGAGGAAAGTGACTGATAACCTATTTATCACCCAATTTCACAATCTAAGTCCGACAACAATAGTATAGCACGCACACAACAAAGAATGAATCGTGCTGACGTTCTTTTGGTCAGAAAGGTCGACAATGCGACAGAGATGTCATGGTTAGCCGCATTGTTATTCCTTCCCTAGTGAAAGGTTCTGTGCTCGCGTTTATTGATTCTAACTCGATTCCGAAATGCCCCATCACCGTTTATACCGCGGAAACTCAACAACGAACAGCCCCTTCAGACAACTTCTCTTACAATTTTTTTTAGGAGAAGTTGGTTGAAGGGGCTATTCGGTGTTGTGTTTCCGCGTATGAAGGGTGTGGGGGCACTTCGGTAAAGGATAATGACCGAAAACCGCGGGCATTCCTAAACAATGCCCGAGGGCGCGCAGCGTCCCGAGGGTCATTGTTTAGGAATGCACAAGGTTTTCGGTCATTATCCGGCTTAATGCCCATTACGGCGAAGAGCTCGTTCCCATTTTCGGTTATTGTTGGCAGACGTTCTACGCTTTGAAAGAACGTGGTATTGTTACGTTCTTGAAATAACGGGCCATTGTTTTGCATTATTGGTAAATATTCGAAAATAGTTGAACGTGTTGCGGGAAACTAAAATTCTTGGTAGGCTACTGATGATCAAAATGCCTTATCGTATTCCGAGTTTGTGCTTTTCGATGTGCATGTTTGTGCGTTG
The DNA here is from genome assembly GCA_023313725.1 of Lithobius niger. Taxonomy (NCBI): domain Eukaryota; kingdom Metazoa; phylum Arthropoda; class Chilopoda; order Lithobiomorpha; family Lithobiidae; genus Lithobius; species Lithobius niger. Next base: position 6,530 of record JAHWFP010263020.1, on the reverse strand, counting down.
CGTGGCAGAAATGAGGACAGAACTTTAACACAAAGACAACGAACTTTTCGCAGGTCAAATGAAAATGGGTAGAATACCTTGAATACATATTAAACGTTTCAAAAATAAATCAACGTGGGTTAAAACATATAAAAGGAAAGAAGAAAACAAGCCGAACAGCTAATTCAGTAGAGACGAATTGGGTTGCTAGTTTGAATTCGGGTCATGCCACCCCAAAGGTGGCTCACTGTACTATGATAATTGTAGTGTATTATTTTTTTTTGTTTTGCTTGTTTTCCTCTTTCCTTTATATAATTTACATGAATTTGTGCCTATTTATTTAAAACATATAAAAGCGCAACCAAAGAGAGTCAAGGCATTTTCTCTTCCCGACAATCCTTCTCGTTGTCCTGTCAACGTGCACAGACTGTATCAAAATCAATGGCCCGAACATGCAAATACTTAGGTTGTGTATTTTTGCCCCAAAAAGAAATACAGTAATTACATTTTGTATTACAACCGCCCCGTGGGTAAACATGTTGCAACAGATGCCAATTGCTAGTTGGATGGCTAATTAAGCAATCACAACATTCGTGTCAGCAACAACATTGTATGACCCAACGTAGAAGAGCAGCTCATTGTGGAAACAACTAGCACCGTAACTTGAAATCCCTACGACAGTACAAGAAAAGTAGCCGTGGTATGCAAGCAAAAATCGGTATTTTGAACGTCGTAGCAAATGTAACAGGCCGGAGTGTTACAAATGAAAACCCGGTCAAACATTTGGTAATTAAAAACGATTCCCATTTTACAATCATTACGCAATCTTTAGTAAATGTGACGGCATAGTAATGTAGTGCTTTGCTACTTTAAACGTGTTTTTTGTTTTGTTTTGTTACAATAAGTTGTTTTTCAAACCCCGGGCATTCCCTAGGGAATGCCCGCACTTTTCCCGCCTTCAGATGAAAGTGCGGGCTTTCCCGGCAACAATGGGTTTTTACATTGTTGCGTATTGTTACAGCTGGGCTTTCCTTCGCCGAAAAGGGCATTAAGAATCGAGTAACAATATAGAAATAAAAGCAGAGAAACCTTTGTTGGCTAACTGGGTATTCGTTCGTTGAGCGATGATGGGTGCTTTCGGAATCTGGAACAGTTATGCAGTTAAGACAATAAACGTGTAATTATAGGACGGAGAGCCAAATGGGCTCGATTAGTAATAAGTAAACGTATACACAATGTGTAATAATGTTGGCTTAGGTTTAATTCAAGTTGAAAAGCGCCACATTTAATAAATAAATTTAAAATAATGAAAATCATGACAGACATTTGTGTCAGAATGGCTAGCATTATTCTTTGCCAAGATTTTTGTGGAGTGGCGGAGGTGGAAGATGAAGGGCGTAAGAGCGGGCAACGGGATTCAAAAGAGCTACCCACCAACAAAAGTTTGCACTGTTGAGACCGACTAGAGAAACAGAATTTGTTCTAAATTTTAATCAAGGCTGTCACGTCGTTTGTTAAATCGTAAATAACCTTTACAGTTCAGTGTCATAATGTTTTCGTGCTACAAGAAAAATTAAATATGTAAAACGAAAGCATTTTTTCCTTACTTAGCAAAACTAGCTCTTTACGGTGCTGTTCTTAATTTTAATCGAGGCTGTAACGTCCTTTTTAACATCTGGAGGAAGCATGATGTTCTTTAATTCGTAAGCAGGCGTGATATCCGGGCGTGATATCCAAGAGCAGGCGTGATATTCGATATCACTCTTCCTTTTGCATCTCAGTCCTAAACCATTGTTGCAATATCGTTGTGTTCTATTGTTAAATGAGGACTGAGATCGTGAAGTTGGGTGATAAGTAGGATAGCCATAATCTGACCAAAACTCGTAACGTCCCACATTATTTAGGCCTAAGGAGTTTTCTCTTTCTCAGAAACGAAACAAAAAGGACACGAAGTTTTAACTGAAATAAAGTAAGGGTTTTTGAAGTAAAAAAACGAAATCCGGATTAGCTTTTCTTTATAGATGAAAAAGGCTATCCGGAAAATGTTGACATTCCCTGACTTTCAGTATGTTTTAATCAAATTCCCTGATTGTTCCTCGAATTTTCCAGGATTGTTTCCTCGGTTTTCCAGGTTGAACTCCGTCCTAAATTCTGGAGCGTTTAAAACTGCCTATGGAGCGTTTATAAAGTACCCTTTATGTCTTTAACTACTACTATCTGTTATTTACTTAAATGATTGGTAATGCCATCCTTTTACTATAAATAGCCCTTAAAAGGCCCATGGGCTGTTAAAATTAATTCGATAAAAGTGGGGGGGGGGGGGGGGGCAGGATTTGTAACAAAGTTATAATTAGTTTTCACTTCTGTCCGGGACGGATGTTTAGACCCAACTCCATCGCGAAAAATTCGGCGTTTGAGCGATCAGTCACGTACGTACCTGATCTGGGTTGGGCCTAGCATTAACGCAATGCCTTTAGTCTTACTTGATCAGGAATTTAAGTTTATCAGTTTACTAGTTATTTAGTTTGCTTCGTGTATGAAGCTTTTAGTTTATTTTGGTACAGGAAAACCACGATTTAAGAGGATAAACCATGTTTTTTTTCAATGTATGAAGCTTTTAGGCAGTTCCTAGCAGAACAATTACGATTTAAAATGTTTTAAGGTCACACATTGTGAAATAACCTAGTTACAGTCCCCCTCTGAGGGGGGGGGGGGTGCAAATAGATAAAATCACCATCCCTGACCCTAAACCCCTCCCGGCGGGGGGGGGGAGATGCGTAGCTTTATCGGGGCTGTTAATAGGCAATTTACAGTGCTAAGTATAAATTGAAATTTGCTGATGACTTCCAACTGGGTTCACAGTGTGGTTGACACTGCCTATGAATTGGAGCTGAGTGGCACTATCAAGCATGTGTCAAGAGTGGGGCGAAACTTGGCATTAACCCAATTCATAAATGCCAAACTTTTCACGCTGGTCTTCAATATATCTCCCACCAACATCATTAAAGGAATCAATCGTTACCTGACGCGTTTGAAGTAAACGATTTGGGTGTTTATTTAAATCCGAATTTTAAACCATCGTTACGTTGTAAAAGAATTATTGCCAATGCGTACGCGCCACTGTTAACCGTTGCTTTACCTCTAGCAGCACGAAAATATAGGCGTGGGGCATGTTAAGGCATTGCAGTACGCCAGCCCAGTTTGGTCCCCTTATTTTTTAGAGGATATCGACAAAGTAGAGTCGAGTCAACGTAAATTAGCGAAGAGTTTGGCTGGCCTGAGAAATGAACCACATGAGGCAAGACTGCCGAAGGTGGGACTTGAATCTTGCGTCGATTCGGCGCGGATTTGCTTTTTGTGTTTAAGATTGTTCGAGGCCTTCTGACAATTGATTTACCTCTTTTTGACACAAGTCCTTATAATACTACTAGGGGTTATTCGCTGAAATTGGCTATACAGTCAGCACAGCTTGAGTGTAGGAGAAATTAATAAGATGTAAGAAAGGCTTGCGCTCGGAACCCTCTTACTGAGGAGTATGTGTCGGCTCGTACAGTCAGTTTCCGAGCGAAGTTACACAGGGTTTGTCTAAAAAAATTGCTTTTTTGTAGGTACTATTGCAGATCCTCACCCATATTGTGGCAATCCGTTTTATTATGATTAAAAAATAAAAACAAATTCGTTTGCTGCTTAAGGCAAGGTTTAACTGATCCGAAGTCAAAACAGCAAAGGAACACAAATTAACTTCCGTGTAAGGTTTCAGATACTGCAATGTTGCTGTACTATTTAGTTCACGTGAAAACTTACTGCAGTACGCAAATGTTTTTACTATTTTTACTCTTGCACAGGTAATGATTGGAGCATTGAATAGGCTAAACGACATCGTTGGAAAATATTTAAAATCTAATCGGCTTAGGGGGCTTAGCACAGATCAGCAGGTAATTCACGATTCATGCGAGTTTTTGAAAACCTGGTAGGCCTAGGTCCTGGAAAGTTATAATGAAATTCCATTCCCGGAAAAGTGCTTAAAAATCTTGAAAATGACATACATATCATCAGTAGGGTGATGACCGGCAAGTAGACGACGTGGCTGAAGAACACCGAACAAAGTTAGGTCTGTGTAGTCTTACATTATTCTTACTTTGTTTGGGCATTAAAAGTTTTGATATTTGGGCTCTGGCTTTAATTGTATTTACGTGTATAATGGTTGGATACAGCAGTAAGGTTTCAATGATTGGACTGTACAAAAAGTACAGCAACACTGCAGTATCTGAAACCTTACAGGAAAGTTTGTGTTCCTTTGCTAAAATGTTACAATGTGGCCATGTTACGAAAGGTTCGGTAAAAATAAAACTGGGTGAAAAAATAATCGATAATTTTCCTTAGCTCTTGGGATATTACCTATGAAAATTCCGTACTCTGGGAAAAACCGGATTAAAACCTGGTGAAAAGACGCTTTGGAAAAAACCATGCCATGCCATGTCAATAACTATTTTTAAAAATAACAAAATACAAAATATATACAGGGTGGGGCAGAAAGGAAGGGCCACCGTTGGCAATCAAAGATGGTTAATATTAGGATAATGAAACTTTGCATGGTATGTAGGCGAACGGCGGGCCAACTAACCATGTGTCGATCACTGACCTTGACGCATATTTTCAAGGTCATCGTGATGCTGACTTTTAACCATGCTTCGTAGAACCCCAGTTTAAATTAGAAACTTGTAGACATTGGCAAGGCATGGCCATTGCAAAAAACAGAACGAAATTCGGTACGCTAGTTTAGGAGTTACGAAAATTGCAAGCATCATTTTGTTGTGCTGACCGAGTGGCTTTCCTGCCAAACAGTGAGTGTAAAATTAAGTCCAGTGGTCCTCAAAGTACATGAAGTACAAAGTACAATGCGTGGTGTACGAAAGAACCTGACAGAACTGTTTGGCAGGAAAGCCACTCGGCCTGTACAACAGAATGATCCTTGTAATTCCGGTATCTCCTAAACTAACGTACCGAATTTCGTTCTGTTTTTTTTTTTTTTGCATTGGCCATGCCTTGACACTCTTTACAGGTTTTTAATTTACACTGGGGTTCTACGAAGCATAGTTAAAAAGATAGCATCACGATGACCTTAAAATATGCGTCAAGGTCAGTGATCGAATCATGGTTAGTTGGCCCCCCCGGTCGCCTACATACAACGCAAAGTTTCATTATCCTAACATTAACCTTAACCATCTTTGATTGCCAAGGGTGGCCCTTCCTTTCTGCACCACCCTGTATATTAACTGAAAATGTACCAATGGAATGAAATCTTTGCATTGAACGGTTGTCTAGAGGCAATTATAGCCACCAAATTTAAATAAAAAGATCCTTTTTTAAATTTCAGTACATAAAAAATGTTATATGCAGCAGTTTTCAATTTTCTTTTTGTATGAGGCATGTTAACAAAAGTAATGAAGAGTAAATGAAGAAGTGGCCTGAAGTCCTTTAATAAATTACACCTACATGACTAGTGATTAATGACCATAAAGATATACTGTCGTTTACGTCCTACGTTTAACACGAAAGCAATCGTTTGTGAAGTTAGTCAAATTATAGGGCAACGTATGTTTCCATCCACTTTCAAGCTATAGCACAAAGGGAAGCGGAAAAGTGGACTCAGTTAAGTGTTAGTTTAGTTACATATAGTAGTCGATGCTGTAAAACAAACTAAGTACAGTGTTGCCTTTCAAAACTTCATCGCCGCCGAGGTCCAATTCCGCAAAAGCAAAATCGCAAGCGCTTTCCTCGCGAAGCATGGAATACATGTTGTTGGTGAAGTACTTAACAACGTAGCGAAGGGTTCTGTCGTCATAGTTAATAACGTTGACACCCTCCACGTTTTGGCCAAGATGGTACTGGCTTGTTGGCAAGAAGAGTTGGATTTTGTATTTTTTCTTCGATTTCAAAAAGATGCTCGATGGAAGTTCCACGTACATTCTGCCGTCCGTTACGTCAACGTTCACGCCGTCACGCCAATGGACTTTGCCAAAAATATTGTCGTGCATGTCGGTGACAAACAGCAGCAATCCCTTCGTGTATTTACCACTGAAGATACTCTTCAGAGAGAAAACTTCAAATCCGATGAGAGTAATTTCTTGGTCCGTAGCCAGCAGAAGTGTTTCTTGGCAGTGCGACTCCTCCAGCATCGCCTTCTTCACCGTCAAGTTGATTTGGTTGCAGTTGTACAATTTCCTCTTCCAACTGATGTTTCCCGCATGTAGGTTCAGAGCCAATGCCTGAGGATCGTTGGTAACTCGATAACCTAATAGAGCGTTGCACTCATCAGAACTCAGGAGACCCGACGCCGCTGGACCTTCGAAGAACTCTTCATCGGTCATCGAAGGGTACAGTACCATGTAGAGGGCGTCGGTAAGTACAAGTTTTTTGTTCACTTCTGTCAGTTCGAAATGTCGTCGATGACATTCTTGAGTCGCCCAGAACAGAAGCGCCTCAAATACAATGAGTTCAGATGATAGATTCAGGAAACTTCGCGACAATATTTCCTTCACCAAGTCCAA
>JAHWFP010262989.1:0-26057 GCA_023313725.1 Lithobius niger | reverse complement strand
AGAATCTAAAAATGACTCCCAAAACGTCGGATACGGTAACTGTCGCATAGCTTTAAAATGCTCAATTACATTAAAACTTGGCTGAAAATCAAATAAATATGCGTTCACTCACACCAACAGAAACAACTTTATTTTCCTCTAGCAGGGAAACGATTTGCTGTAAGCAAGATCGAGCCACACTTTTTCCTGAGCTCCATCTTGCTGATATGCTGCAAAACATCTGCATTTTGCTTTAGATGTCTTAGAAGCAAATTAAAACCGAAGCCTTTGCAGACTAACGCTTCATTACTGGGACGCGTTTTTGTTTACAACTTACTATTTCGGCAGTGCGGTTCTTTTAGTAGTTCAAAAGTTGACCCTTCGTAGCACTGTACCCTAGAACCAGGTCCAATAAAATCCTGCTAACTGGAAGCGCGGCCTATGGGCGTCTTCGATAACTACCAATCCAAACTCATCCACCTGGAGACAATTTGGTACCGTTAACACAGAATGCCCACGAGCAAACTCCACTCTGCCTCCAGACTGAATGAGTTTGGTTGAGTTTGGCTTGTGGTTTTCGAAAGCCCTGTTCGATTGAAACGTAATGTGCTTTGATGAATTTTTTTCTTTATCTCTAGCCAAGAGTTTACTGCAAGGCATGTTGCGAGTGGATCCAGCTTACAGACTGACAGCCAATGAAATTCTTCACCATCCTTGGCTTCTGGTGAGTAACGAGGCATGTTTGGCAATTCAGCTGTAACTAAGACGTATTCGGCAATGTAATTGTAAATAAGTCGGTGAAACGAATGAGAAATGTGTGCAAAGGGGTCGGACAAACCCAGATATTTTGTACGAGATGTTCAAATCATTGCACAAGATTTCAGTGGCGAAAATAAATATTTTTTTCTGTGAGAAGAGGGCGAATTGTACGCTTACAATACTTTACAATAAAAATAAAGTGGGCGTACGTTTTCTAGCGGAAAACATATGACCATTTTATTTTGATTGCACGAGTTTCTTTCTTGGTGTACGTAATGTATGCATTCATCAGGAAGAAAATATAGAATAAATAGACTTTTTGTAGGATTTTTTATGCCCCCTCGTTTTTGTACACCCGTACAACCGTACTGGCTGAGATGACTGTTGCAACGAATTTGTCAGTCCGTCTGAAACTTTACTGCTGCGTCCAACCATTATAGTACAGGCAAATACAGTTAAAGCTACAGCCCAAATTTCAAAACACTTAAATACGGACGAGTTTTTAACGAAGAATAATGTAACATGCTCGACTACTTTGTTAGCTAAATTTTTCAGTGTTCTTCAGTCACGTAATTTACTTTCCGTTCATCCCCTACTGATGATACATATATCATTTTTCAAGATTTTCAAACACTTTACCAGGTATGGAATTTCAGTATTACTTTCTAGGAACATTTACAGGTTTTCAAGGACTCGCACGAACTCTGAATTACCTGAGAGCTGTGCTAAGCACGCTTAAGACGATTAGTTTTTTAACATTTTCCAGTGTTTAGCCAACTATTAGGAATGAATCATTAACTGATGTGCAAACGTAAAAATGGTAAAAACATTTGACTACATCAATAAGGTTACACGTGGACTAAACAGTACAGCAACGCGTCCTTGCGGGAAAGACCACAGATTAAAGAACACTACCACGCACAGATACGACACTACGCAGCAAAGTTAGGCCTCATTTTTTATTTTTTTTTGCCGAGTCATGCTTCGCACTTCGCGAGGAGCGTGGTATAATTAGAAAGTCCCCCATAATAAATACGCAGGCATGCGCAGTGGGATCGCGAGCACCTTTACAGAACAAATCAGACAAGTTACGTTAATCACGAGAGTTCGAGTCCCGAGTTGTGAAAGTTTTTTTTTTTTTCATTCTTTCTCAGACTAGTGTGTTCCAATAAAGCCAATCGTAAAGGCTGACTTTTTGATAGTTTAACGCTTTACCTTCTGATTTCTTATTTATTTAAGCTTCTTTTCTGCGTTTCAATTTCACTCTGCTAGTGACATCTGGCGAATAAAGTGCGAGGTGTTACGTCATCACCCCCGACGCGTGCTGAAACGAGGGACCATATTTGAAGCGCTGGCTGAGTTGCGAGTGTCGTATCTGTGGGAGGACGAGTTCTTTAATCTGTGGGAAAGACTTCAGACTATTTTTGTTGGTTTTGTGTTATTAACCAAAACCTCTTAACACAACCGCCTCATAAGATACATATATTTCAATGTATTTTTTAAAGTACATCTTAAAGCAACATCCGGCCTGCCTTATAAGAGCCACGTGCATTCATGTGTCCGCACGCCGCCGTCGCGAGATTCGGTGTAGTAATACTACAATTTCACTTCCACCCTCGTCTTCTCGTGATCACGTGAACGACGTCTGGCCTAGCAGACGAATTGCGGGTCACGTGACAGCTTTGACGCAAAAACTGTCGTCACAACCGGAAACAATGAAACGTCATGGTTTATTGTGGGCGTGCAAAGGCTCATACACGATGGTCCACAAAAAATTGACGACCCAAGATTTTCTTACTGTATAAGTGCGGGAGGCAGTAAATAAAGTTACCAATATTCAACTGAAAATCTCCTAGACGCCACATTTAAAAACGGATTTTTAGCTAGGGATTGACTGACGGTAAGTAAATAAAACTTTCGGGCCGTACTTGATGTGGACGATCGAGAAAAATGGCGGTGGGAGGAATGTGCTTTTAAAACTGTTGTAGCCAAAGTGTTTCTGGGTAGCAGCAAGTCCCAGGTTCGAGTTTCGGCCATTTTCTTAAAGCTAGGGTTCCCACAAGGCAGTCTTTTGATGCTCACTGTAAAATGCTTTAACCTTTTAAATATACTTTTTTTTGAATTTACTGGCTGCATTACTGTGTAGGCATGGGTAACCTACTGATCACGAATCAGAAAGGCACAGCTGTACTGCCAAGCTCAGCTGCAGGTTACTGTAGCCACAGTCCAACCTAATTAGCGCCGGTGCACATGTGCGTTTTTTGGACGCGCGGCGTCGCAGCCAATCAGTGCACACGTGCGTTTTATTAACGCGCGTTGACGCTGCGGTCCCGCTTCGGTGACGTATGTGCGCGTTCGGTTCCCTAACCTCGTGTACAAAACATTATAGTTTGAAATCAATGAGTCGATATTGCTTTTTTTCGTCTACCTCGTGAACAAAAAATATATTTTAAAACCAATGCGACGAATTTTGGTACATTGATGTACTAATTTAAGACGTACCAGTGTAAAATGTTATACATCCTTTGCAGATTAACTGAAAAATTCGGATAAGTTCTTTAATTGCTTCCCAATGAGTCTTTTCTGCAGCAACATTTCATATTTCAGGATAATTCTTTACTCTCCCAATAAACAATTCCATGTCTCTTTCTTCGAAATCACCATTTTCGGTAAACGGCGGGGAATTGCGGTGCAAAACGATGGCACGAGCTGCGGGCGGTAAAGCAACGTCGACGGCGGTACGTGTGCAGTACCCAACAGATGTCACGTAAACCAAACCGCATATGTGGTACCGCAGCGCGTCGACCGCAAATGCGGTGCCGCACGTGTGCACCGGCGCTTAATTGTAATGGTTGATGAGCAGAGCCGGCCTTGTACTTTGTTATAGGTTCGACCCCGTTGAAGCCTTAGTCCCCCCCCCCCCCCGGTAAAACTGTGCTCCCTCATGTCCAGTCTTTCATGCTGTCTGAGTCGTTAATCTTGTCATTTCTTGTTTGCCAGGGTGTAGAAACTGATGGGGATTGCAAGGCTCCGACGACAGTTTTGGATCTGATGCATTTATGGAGGAGCGAATTGATCTTGCCCGACGGTGAAACTTCCGGTTCCGAAACGTCTGTAATTCCTTTACCCGCTAAGGATATGAAGGAAACCGCGTCGGCTTCTAACACGACCAATATATCGCCTAAAGCCTCTCCAAAAGCAGTTGTCAAAGCAAGAAGTAAATTGAAAACCACTCCGGTAGGATTTTATATTTTAACCAAAATGTAATTCCCGCTAGCAGTTAAATAAAATATCGCTAAAAATGTAATGCAATTGTGAAGTTCCTCCTCGGTAGTTGTGGCGCGAACGCAAATCGCTGCCTTGCGCAAAACTCGCTACTAAATTTTTCGTGTTGCTCACAACTAAAAAAAAAATGTTGATGTTAGTGGATCCACCAGCATTCTCTAGAGGTGTTTGTAAATTGTTTAAGCTTGAACCATAAAACCGAAAACCGAAAAGATTCATCTACAGGTAACTTAAAGTTTTAAAGATCTGTTTGGTTCCATATTTGGCACTGTACGTACATGAATGAACTGAACCTTTAAAAAAAATCCTCAACATGTCTTCCCAAAAAAATCCTAAATTGTTTTTTTTTTGGGGGGGGGGGGTTACCAACCACTACCTATTAATATTTAAAGGCACACAACTCCCTCAGGTATGTTTTAAAGTGGCACTATCACCGATTGAAATGCGAACGAAAATACCGTGGCGCCATCTAGCGGCAACAATATTGTTAACCTTTATAGCTTGCTCCCAGGTGCACGAAGACGAACCAAATTTTCACTCAATCATTAAGGATGTCATGGCTTGTTTGTTTCATTAAAAGAAATGCCGTTAAGCATTCCTTCGCTTGGTGCAAGCAAGTGCTAGATGGTACTACATAGCGCTAGATGTTGTCAGATTTCGTCTGCTTTCAATCGGTGATAGTGCCACTTTAACGTTTTTCTCGATACATTACCGGAAATAGTTTTATATGAACTCATTTACCTTTTATTTGATCGTCTAAGGGTACGATCCCGATGACAAATGTGGCGCGTGTACGCTAGTAAGCTTCTTTTTTACCGCTCGGTCCGAGGAGTATTTCACTCCCGCCAGAAAGCTTCTCGGGCGTAATCTTGGGCTACTTTTAACGGTAACGTCACGCGATGTTTACACGCCTAGTGTGTGACGTAGTGATTCTTCGTGCACTTCAAGTCATGTGACTTGCCGCTTTTGAACGAAAGCCAAGTGAGATAGTAGCTGCCTTTCTCGAGGTACGCAGCTTCAATCCCAGTTAACCTTGTTCTGAGCTTATCAAGAGAAATGGCGAGTGATGAACACATTTATCTATTCCACCAAGTAGATTTGCTACCGAATCGGTAAAGGAAAGGACAAAACGAGAATTGGATCAACGATTAGGTTTATCCTATGTTTACCGCAAGAAACTAGGATTAAAGAAGGGGTGGGGCAGGGGTGTCGGGATCCTGACATGGTGATGGACAAAACCAAAGGCGGAGAAGAAATTAAATTGCGGATTGAGTTTCAGACGTAAATTCTCGTAGCAGACATAAGGCCTAAGGAAAAAACGTTTAGCTGCAGTACCAATTAAATTATAATTAGGGTCGGTCGGGAGAAGCTTTCTTTTTTTTTTTTTTTTGATGGTAAGCTGTTTTTGTACAGTAACGCCGTTTGTCATTCCCACATAATGCTAAAACCACAGATTAGAGAACAACCGCCATGTGGGGCGGTTGTTCTCTAATCTGTGGCTAAAACATTAAGTCACAAATTAGGCTACAAGGAAAAAAATAACGGTTGGCAGGAATAATGAGATCGGTCGCAGGGGGGTCCGATTGGTGTCCGCGGGAATTGGGTCCACGATTAGGTTTATCCTATGTTTACCGCAAGAAAAAAAGCTATACATAATGACCGGTCCCGAAGCATGCCTCCTTGAAATCGCCAATAAATTAATATACGTAACATAGTCGGCAACGATAGGACGTAAATTTCGACATCAACACAGAATAAAGACCCCCAGAATCTTTTATTTGGTCAACTTTGTTCAAATAAAACTAACGTGTGGGTATTTTACCACAGCAACAGACAGGAGACATTGATGATCATAACGTGCAGTCATCTGCGACAGTGTTTGTTTACCTCTAGTCGCTCCATCTTTGCCTTTTACCATAGTACGATGTGTCGCATGGCGCGGCTCCGAAATGAGTATGATCTAGCGTCGGATGTGACGTCACGCATGTTTCACAGAGCAATGCGTGCCACGGTCGTGTGAACTATATTTTAGCGCAGTTGACGTATGAGTAAAGCGGCCAGGACGGAGGGATTTATGTGCCTTTAACTGTTTCTTTTGTTAAGACTTGTAACGTTTGTAGAAAATATTCTATTTTAGGTCCAGCATTTAAAGAGTTTAAACTGATTACTCCCCCTCCCCACCCATAAAAGGTGAAACTACCACGAACCCCTGTGTATCAAAATATCTGAAAACCTGTTTCATGTCAAATTAAGAAAATAGCAATAAAGGCATTAAATAGGCAAAAAAAAAAAAACAATTGGAGTTTGGTATTCCAAAGTAGAATGCGTCAAGCCTTATTAAATAACAAAAACTGAAAACTGTCTCCTTGTTAAACCAATGGCATAAAACGTTTTTAGACATCCCCCCCCCCCACCTTTCCGACATTTTATAGGCGAAATGATTCCAGGTCAGCCACTGAGAAATGTCCATTCAATTTCTACAATTCCATTTCTTCTTACTAGACATCGTTGATAACTGATTTAACTTTTATACGCATACTTTTTCCCCCTACAAAGAATATTTGACACATTGTTTAAACTGCAGTGATGTTACCCCACTTTGCTGCTGACACCAGGATCTACTAGTGGCAAGAATTGGTACTAAAATCCAGGTACGAGTTCACTTTCGAAAATAGTCGGAAGATCTACCTCCTCATTTTAATTACTTTTATGTGAAACAAACGTGCAGCCAATTACCGCACACATCATTTTGTTCCTTCAAATCAGAAGCAAGAAGGATTTGAAATGTTATTCCTCATCAAGTCAAGTATGTACATGCACATTTTCTTTTTAACGTAACTGAAGCAATGCAAAATAACAGCCACCAACATTTCAAGGATATTTCCAGCCTTTCTGTCCCCCCCCCGGGGGGTGATGGTTTTTTTTAGGTCTTGCATTCCACCCCCTCGAAAAAGAGAGAATTGCCGCTGTAACGGCTAAATTTTGTTTCTATTGCTTAAAACGAAAATATCCATTACCTGTAAATTTTAGCATTTTTATTCTAAAATGCTTTTCCCCTCTAGATGTTTAAACCAATCACCAGGCAGCTCGCTATTCCCAAAGTGTGCATGCCAACTTCCCTCCACACAAGTACAAAAACGCTCAAAGCGCATAAGAAATATCTTTTATTCCTCTCAATATGTCATCAGGGTGGTGACTCAAGAGGGGAGGTAGGTTGGGTACAGGTAATATATATTTTCGTTTTAAGCAATAGAAACAGAATTTAGCCATTGCAGCGGCAATTCTCTTTCTATTGCTACGAACATGTACATTACCTAAATTATAGCATTTCATAGAACACACAAATGGCAGTGAAAACCACCCGACAGGTTCCCTAGGGGTTAGGAGCTGGGTCCCCAAGAAAAGAGAAACAACACGATCATCGATGTTTTTCCAGGTGAATACGAGTATTGAACACAAGAAACAGGAATTCGGATCTCAGTCCATTTTAGGTAGTCCTAAAAGGGGATTGATGTGTGTCATCCGCTTCTTAGCGCGGAGAAGGTTGAATGACGCCCCTAGCGGAAACGACAGGTTCCAGCTTGTGCAGCCCTGCAGCTTGAATGGTCATGTGCATGAAGTGGTGAGAGGTGAAAACGACTTGTTCTTCCACGAAGCGGCTTGCAGAATCTCTGGAACCGAAATGCCATTGTGGAAAGCACAGGATGTTGACATGGCTCTTAACTCGTGTGCCGTGACTCGGATGATGATGTTTTGGCAGTTGAATTCTGTGGCATTATATGCATTTGTGATGACGGCTTTAATCCAGGATGCAGGGAGATGATTCTACCCTTGCGAATTGTGTTGCTGGATGGTCTGTTGAGGTAGAAGTGAAGAGCTTGGATGGGACAAAGAAGATGTTCAGGTCCATTGCCTGTCAGACGAGACAAGACACGAATTATGAGGGGAACTGGAGGTTCGATAAGCCTCCGAGTTGCAGCTCGGAACGAAGCCCTAATTGTAATCTTAATAATTAGCACTTACAGAGTAATCCAGAAGGAAGGCAATGTAAGCGGGATCCATAAATAATGGTTGGATTTCACTGCAGCAGATACTGGAACCAAGAGCCAACAGAAAAGCAATCTTCCGTGTTAAAACGGGAAGATTGCTGTGAGATAATTGTTCATAAGGCTCAGGCAAGCGAGAATCCAGAACCAAAGAAAGGTCGCATTGCGGGAAGAAGCGACGAGTTGCAGATCGTTCGACTTCCAAGGACTTGATCAAAGAAGAGATACAAAAATTATCCAGTAAGGCCAGGCGTCCCGCGGCCTTAAAGACAGAGTTGAGGGTGGATCAGTGCACAAGGATGCTGGAACCCTGCAGGCCGGACTCGAAGAGGTCAGAGAAATTCAACCATTCTGGTTAAGGGGAATCGACCAGATTAACATGCCGTTGGTGACACCACTTGAACAATCGTTTCCAGTGACTGTCTTAAATCCTGTTGGTGGAGTTCCAGATTGCTTTACTGGCCATGCGGACAGCTTAGTGTTCGAGAAGTCCTGCCTCTCGAAGGAGTTCGACGATAGTAGCCACCCATGAAGTTTAAGAGTGATGGTGGATGGATGGAACCGGTGCTTTCGATGCTGGTAGTTACCGAGGCTGATTGACGAGAAGCTCGAGAAAGAGAGGAAACCAGGGAGCCGCAGGCCAGTTGGGGTATATCAGGATGAGAAGGCCTGGAGTCTATTGTATTTTTCATAACAATTGGGATAGGAGCATGAACGGTGGAAACAGGGGATCGGGCTGCTGTAGAGGGGAAGTCTGGCATTGTATTTCGTGGCGAATGGGTTGATCGATGGTGTGCCCCAAATACTGAAAAGAGAACTTCAAACGGGTCTGTTCTCCCGAAGGTACTTTGTTGCTCCTGGAGAAAGAGTCTGCGATGACAATCCTATTCCCGGGAATGTGCAGCGTAAGGAGTATTGTCTTTAAGCGAATGCAGAGGCATAAGCTCTTGGAGGTTAGCTGATGGAGGTTTTGGGACCGTGTCCTCCGTCCCCTTCTGAGGTAGGCAACTGCGGTGGTGTTGTCGATCTGTACCTGCAGAATCTTGCCGACAATGGAGTCCAGGAACAGACGGAGAGCTCTGAGGACTGCCTATAGTTCCAGGGCATTGATGTGATCCAATTTCTTAATTGTCTATGTTCCTGACGCTTTCAGATCGCCGGTGTGGGCGTGCCAACCTACGAGTGATGCATTGGTGAGAAGAATAAGATCCAGTGGAGGTTCGTGGAGAGGAGCTTTTTGGGAGCGAACATGAACGTCGGACACCAGAGGAGAGTGTCCAACGTGTGGAGTGAATCTGGGAGGTGGTGACATCTTCACCAGGTGTCGAGGAGGTGGACGTAGAACGGATTGGTCGGCCATCAGCCAAGTGGTCTGCAATGGAATCCAGTTTTACTATGAGGCTGTTGAGATCATAGTCTGTACGAATCTTTGGTGGGAAATTGCGAGGAATGGGTGAGAATATCTGCAATTCAGTCAGGAGAAGGCATAACGGTTGCTGACGCCAGGTCGAACCAAACACAGAGGAAGACGAAGCTCAGGGTGGGAATTGACAAAGTTGTTGCCAAAGTAACATAGAAGTTGATTCCGAAGGGAATAAAGAAGATTCACTGAGCCGTGAAGATCGCACTAAAGATAAGTTGGGGCCTGGTTCCGTAGTATCCAATCATCGAGCAAAGCATGGGAGAGGATGTGGTGCTTGTGGAGGTAAGCGAGAACAGGCCTAAGTACCATCATGAAAACGTGAGGAGCCGCGGTCATGCCGAAGGGAAGAGTCTGAAATACGAGAACGGTGTCTTTATATATAAACTGGAAGATGAAGCCTGGACCGGTGTAACGGGATATGAAGATACGCATCTGCGAGATCAATTGAGACGGTCCATTCTCCCTTGATGAGGGGTTGACAAATAGTCTTTTGGTTCCATTTGGAAGTTAGAATTGTTCATCAAGGCATTGAAAGGTTTGAGATTGACGATTCCCACTGGACTTTTTGGGCGTTAGGAAGATAGAATTGTTAAAGCCCAGTCGGTAAGGATTTGGACAGACGTGGACTGCTCCTTTCCGTAGTAGGCTGTCGATTTCTGTGGACGGGAGGACCGAAGGTGTTGTGGCAAATTTCCATGGAGGTGGAGAGGCGAGGTGTGTGGTAAAGGTTAGGAGGAGGTGATTGCTCGAAGGATCCAGGGATCTTGTGTTAAAGGTTTTCCAGATAGAGACATGGGAAGTGAGATGACCTCCTACGGGGAACGAGTGAATGTAATGAGACCTCCTGTCATTGCCTGTTTTGTGGCTTTCCATTGCTGTAGAGAGGACTTCCATCTGCATTGAACAAGTGTGACGCTGTGAGTGGTGTGACCGCCTCTGTTGTGAGGGTTCGATCATCCACGAAAGGGCTGCTGATGATTGGATCGATGCGAAGTGCCGGTGTCAAGAAAGGGCGGGTGACGGACGGTGTTTGTGATGATAATTTCTGTTGTCATCTGAGAAATTCCTGAAAGGGAATTTCTGAGGTCTTTTGGGTTGATCGTTGAGCTTGTCTCCCTTAGGCTTCATAGCCACATCCAAATGCGGAGCAAGTTAGGGTTTCAGCTTCGTGAATTGGCTGATTGCAGAGCTCGTGTTTCCGTGGAATCGTTGAGATTAGGTGCCGACTGAAGAGCAAGGTCCTGTAAGAGAAGCGTAGAGTTGGAAAAGAGGCCGGGTGAGCCAACTATTGGAGTGAGAATTCGAAAACAGGCCTTCCAGAAAACTTGGTTGATGAAGAAAACGAGATGTCAATCTGTTGAAGAATCTGCTTCGATAGAGAGATTACCGCACAAGCAGTGGCAGTAGTACGTTGAACGTCGGCTTGGGAACTGGCACGAAGGACAAGGCGAAGAATCTTGTTATCTTTAAAACAGAGGACAGCACTACAACCTTCTCCGGGATGGATATGTTGGTTCCAAATCCAGTGTAGCTTCTGCTGTAAGGAATGTAGAGTGAGCGTGTGTGTTGAAGTACTGAGATGAGCAGTCCCATCATCGGTCGGTCAGAAAAACCAAAATATCTTTCCCCGGACGAGAGAGAGGAGAGTGGTGAAGTTTCTAAGAAGAGAACGTTTCTTCGGGTTGCAATCCCGGAGGCCAAAGTCAAATTCAGGTGTAAGCCCTCGGTTTTTGTGGAGAATCTGTAGACGAGGGTTTGTGGAGAAATAATTTTGACAGAGGAAATCTGGGAGGATCTTCAGTGCCGTAAGAAGAAAGATCATCAAAGTGGGCATGGCGGGAGAAATTATCAATGTCTGAGTCAGAAGAATGTGAGGACTCCAAATGTGAAAGCTTGTGACTCTTGAGTTTAGAAAGGAAATCAATGTCATCATAATGACAATGTCGAGAAGTCCTTCGTTGTGAAGGAGAGTCTTTCGTTTTTGGAGAAGTAGGTGCGGATTCAGCAGCTGAGCTGGAAGGTGTTTGCTTGGAGCGATAGGGCCTGGAGAGCGCATGCGCTCGTCTCGTTTTCCGTTTCGGCAGGAATCCCATCTTTTGTTACGTGTAGTGGAAGAACTGGAGCGGCAAAGGTGATTGGAGAAGAAATCTTTCGTCTCCGAGACTTATTGTTTAGTCAGGCTTGAATTTGCCCCGACTTTCGTTCGGATGAAGCAGCAGAAGCTGAAGAAGCAGCAGGTGAAAGCCTGGTCGAATAACTCGTAGATGTCCTCTTTCGTCAAAGAGTCAGGACCCTCACTCGAGGCGAGATAGCGAAAGAGCAGAAGCAAGCTGAAGTGAAGGGTGAACCCTGACAGGTGGCAAAAGACGAGCATCCCTGCCGGACAGTCAAGACTTGGTGCTTGAGCTTGAAAACTTGGACTTAAGCTTATGGATTAGAGGCAGGACGTCTGTAGAAGCGGCAGCTGCACAGGAAGCAGGTGAAGCTCAACGTGTGAAAGAAGAAATTCAATGGACAATTAGTACACCGAGGCAGCAGCGGCGAAAGAGGCCGGGTCAGGTGGCAGAAGCAAAGACTACGAAAGATCAGCAAAAGTGAATGCCGGATTGCAGCTGAAGAATCACCAAGGTGCGCAGGGAAAGATGGTGAGCGAACTGCGGCGAATGACGGTGAAGCAGGAATCGTAGTACAGTGAGGAAGATCACGCCACGAAAGACAGAGCAGCTGGTGAGGCAGAAAGCTCAGGCATGGGCGAAAGAGTGTCAGTGATGGTTCGAGTGCGAGTGCCAGTCGGCGAAAGAAAACTCTTCCGTGAAGACAGCTTCGAAGATCCACAAACTCTGGCCGTAGTGTTGCCTGGTATCTTTCGTTAGCAGAAAGGTGAAAAGCGAAAGAAGAGGGAGCAGTGACATTCTCATAAGAGCGCTAGAGAACAAAAGCTGATCCGGTCTGACAGCCACTCGCCTGTATAGGAGGGCCCGGGGATGCGTGGTGCGGGGTTAGGGAGCTTACAAGGTCTTCGGACAAGGTGGCTGTGTTGATTAGTTATTTCTCTAGACGGAAATCAGCTCTTGGGAACAAGATGCTATAATTCAGGTAATGTTTATTTTTGCCGCAATACAAACTTTTTTAATGTCTAAAACTAAAATGGTGGGACAGGTCGAATCCAGAGCCCATTGCCAATTCAAAGAACATAAAATATTAAAATAATATATTTAGAGAAAAAGTGCAGAAAGCGTTGTACTAACTTTCTCCACCTCTTGGCTTGCCAATCACATCATTGTCCACTGATGCAAGTACCGGTAACGAGGTCTTAAGCTTCCAGACTTCTAGTGGCCACTAGCAAATTTCTGAAATTGTGGCTGATGTAGGTCGTCTTATTCGTACAAGAGCATGCGGTCAGGATTTCGTGTAACGATGTCCTGGTCACAGTTGTTTCAAAGCATGTAGTTTGTGAGCCCAAATAGATCCAGGGTAAAATCACCTTACTCAGGGACAGTTCATGTGCCCTTTTGATGACCTCGAAAATCCAAGGCAGGTAACACAAGGTTCTTGCTTGGGTGAACAGTCACTGTCGATTTTGGAAAACGTACAGGAGCCAGCCGTGGCTCCTCTCGGCCCCTCTGATTCCATGTCCTCCACACAACCACTATTGGGTAGGGGAGGGGGGGGGGCGTCCTTCTAGGTGCCATGACTGGGCACTGTACTTTAAGAAGTTTGTCCTCCCCACTAATGTTGAAAGTGCATTCACCATGATGGGTTTTGGCACATCTTTCGGCATCGACTCATTGTTGAAAAGGGGTAGGGGTGGGGAGGATAAAAAAAATCACTTTGCCCTTCGCCATAGCTGATTGGTTATCCATGGGCTTGATGGAGGGAGGGGGGAAACTGGCTCCCTTTCCCTCTGGACTGGGAATCTCTTCCAGATGGGGAGTGTCCTTGGGAGTTTCTGCAACAACCGTGGAATACACCTTTGCTGGTTTGGGGGGGGGCTTAAAGCTGGTCCGGAATATCTTCAATAGGTCACGAAAGGAGTTCCTGATACCGGACTCTTCGCTTGAGATTTAACTGATGGTGCGTTTGAGTGCAGTTTTTAGCAGCAAACAGGCTATTGAACAGACTAAATGAGTGGAGTTGAAGAAGCCAAAGACGAGTATTCATATTCTTGGTGGTGCCAAGCACCGCCTCGAGATATGACTGCGGCATTGCAATATGGGTTTTTTAATTTTGAGCATGCTATCCTTCCTGGTTTCAGGTAGAGTTTACAGGTATGTTTTGAGGGCAGCCATAGCTGCCAAATAGGCAAGCCCCACCTGTGAACTGGCCCCAACACCCAACCAATGAATGCTTTGTTCCTCATCGTACTGTAATATCTTGACCAAATGCTGCTGAATAAAGCAAGCATCATAAATTGCATATAATTGCTCCATTTTGGCTTACTCTGTTTAAAACTCGGCGATACTTTTGTGTATTGGGGGTCCCGGCACCAGTGTGCTTGAAAAGATTTACTGGGGTCGTGAGCAGTTGTGATGACTGACCGACATTTGCCACTTGTCTCAGTATTCTGCCATGGTCCAGCATAGCACCAGCGACGGTGGTAAGTGATTAGGAATAAATTTCGAAAACCACATTAGCATACGAGGTGGTAGGAGACTCGGCTTTGTGTCACAATCAACACAGTGGGTTGCTTCTTGCTGAACATGATGGAAGGTAATTACCATGCTCACCAATTCATCCCACTCAAGACAGGATCGTCGTCACAATCCTTGTGCGACGTGACCAAAGGACGTTTAGCGTCCCGTATCAAACGTGCCTCTTGCATTCGTTCGACGTCTCTGAAAATCGGGACAAGAATTATCAGGAGCCCGAGTAGTCTAAAGCTGTCAAGTGTTCATTGGTCGAGTCAATTACGGGGACGGCAGACAACTGTTCAAAATCAAACCCTTGTGAGACACACTAGAAGCCAACGAGTGCAATGTGGACATAAGACAGGGTAACAGCTGAGACAGCAAGACAACGGAGCCAAGGCATGTTGAAGTTTCCAGAACTTGAGACTCTAGCTTTCCCCTGCTACAGTCTTCACTGCTGGTTAGATGACTGCATGCTCTGACCAGTTTGTGGATGATGGGAGCTTCTATTGGCTACCAAGTCGTCGGAGGAACAGCCAGAGAGCAATATATGTATGGGACCGCAACATATTACATCACACTTTTTGCCCATTTTGAAACACCCACTCTTTTGTCACAAAATTAAAAAACCACTCCCTAATAATTACGTCTCATTTTTGCAATCACACCCCCATGTAAATTTGTACTTTAAATTTTTTTTTATTTTAAAGTCCACAGGTTTATATCTTGGGAAGTTTTTCTGTGTGTATAAATGGAATTGTATCTGAACTATTTTTTTCCTAAATAATACTGCCAAAAAAATAAAGATGATGCGAACACCAAAATATAAGTAGACATAAAAAAAATCCACTCTCCCACCCCCCTCCATGACCTAATATATGAACAGCCCATACGGCAGTTGTCCGTCTGAACTCTGATATAAGGCACAGGGAACTGCCTGCTCATGACACGTCCACCTGAGACCTTCCTGCTACGATCATGCCTACTTTCTGAGCTGTAATATCCAAAGGAGGAGCATTTAGATCAGTTTTTGTATTACTTAGTTTGAAGCAGAATACGTCTTTTCATCTTGTGATGTATAACATTGTAGAATAGGTGTCGGCCAGTAAGCTTACGAGCCTTTTTTTAAGGCCCAAGCGGCACATGTTAAGTGGAAGATACCATCATCAGAACAATTAATTTTTGCCGCATGAGGGAGGAAACCCTCATGCAACAGGCGGGAAACAACCAAAGAAAAACCTGTGCATATACACTTCTCTTCACCAGGGTCGAACCCAGGTCTGTAAGAAGCCAGAAATGTACAGCTGGGACCAAAACACCTATCGAATCTGAAACCCCAGTGCTTGCAGCTACCCGTGTAGACTGCTTCTTCCCTGCTTTGTAAGCACGACAGCCACTCGACCTTCACGGTAGGATCTCCTCTCTCTCTGGGGTAATGGCAACGACGCTTCCAAACGAATGTCTCGGCAATTGACAGGTTATTATTAAGTGCCACGCATGTAGAGTGGAGAGCTGGCGCATCATTGCTTGTCCCATCCGGGTGTCTGCCTACTCCCCCTGGTCAAGACAGCTGACGAGGTTGCCTAGCCACAGGTCTTTCAGACAATGGGCTGTGGCATCTTCTCAACAGCATTCACATATTTTCCCATCCTACTTTACACCACCACAAAATTAAGCTTCTATATGCGGCCAACACATTGCTGGACTAAGAATAAATTGTCATTAGAAGGGGACTTTCCCGCACCGAGAATAGCACCGAAATTGTGAGTCTCTTACGGCCATAGAAATTATGTTGAAATTGGCACATACCACGAATGTGGATTTAATCAGCAGAAAATCCGAATAACCCACACCGAAATCTCTACGTATCCAGCGATATGCACGACGAATCCAGCTTGATTGATTCGTGGACCGTTGTTCCCTCCAGCCTCTTTCGACACTTTATCAGATTTTGCAAAATCCTCTTCGGAACAGGATTTACAAATTTCGCATCAAAGCTTAGCTTGATGAAAACCATTTCATTTTGGTTCTCCATAATAGTTAAACTTACTCTGGGTGACAATGCTAACTTAAACAAGACACGATGACTGTTACTTGGCCCGTGCCTGATCGTTGCATCTTGTCAGTCTCTCTATACATAAATGTAATGAAAGGGGGTGTAACCAGCCAGAAGTCCTATCGTAGAACAATGAGAGTTATTAAATTTTTACACCTATGAGCTATTATCATCAATGAAACTTGTGCTGCACGTCTTTATTGAGTCCTTGTCTCGCGTTGAAGACGTTATTTGCACTCGTACGTTGTCGAGAGCGACCCAAGTAGCATTTTAACATCGAGATAAAAGCCCCTAGCCATTACAGGAAGTTAACTGGGATTAACAGGTCGCTCTGAACAACCTTGTAGTACAAATAACTTAGAACAAATAAAGACACCAGCGAGAGTTTCACCGATTATATCCCCCCCCCCCCCAAAAGAAAAAAAACCGGATTGTTCTACGAAACTACTTCTGACTGGTTTCAACTGCTTTCATTATACGTATAGTAAGTCCTCTGTATCCAAGCGAAGGACAAGCCCCCGTGGTTGAGTGCAGCATTGCATTCTGGGGCCTCTACTACTACCGTTCAGTTTGAAAATTCATGTGTACAAGCTAATTCCAATACGCAGTGCCTGCCAGTCGTGCTAATATTAAGGGAATCTAGGTTTGCGATCTAATCACGTGGAACACTTTTTTAGGCTAGGTGCATTAGGTTATGATCGGAAGTTCATATTTCTGTTGATACTTCACACAAAAGGACTACCTTGAAACTTGCATGAAATTCATGACCATAAAATTTCAATCTGGCTTACCACATTTTGCCATTAAGTTTAACTGTATGGATTTTATGGTAGCATATCTAAAACTTAATTGTCATTGCTATTTTTTTTAGTAGTCGCTGCTAAATAGTTTCATGACATTGTAGTACATTTCCCCACAAAAGATTTAAATGAATAAAACTGGATTTGGTTATTTGTAGGTGGTGTATTACATCCTGCTATCTAGGCTTCAGCAAATCAGATTATTTTTAAAATGCTGTGAACCCGTTGTTAATAGTTAGAAGTTTGTTTCAGAAAATGCTTTAGCCCTAAAAATAGAAGAGACTCCCGTTGCTTATTGTGACAAATTTCTTAAATACCCTATTGGCCCGAATTGGGGACTTCATAACAAATTTGCAAGATCCACTTTTGGTTCGATTTTAGTTTCTACTAAACCCAAAAAAATATTTCCGGTACTGACTTCACAATGGATAGCTCTTTGAAATTTTGCTTTTAAGTATTTTCCAGTATATTTCTATTAGTTTTTCAGCATATTTTAATATAGTACAACCATGTCAATAATTACAACAAATTTGTCTTAATTGCAGGAGAAAACCGTTAGTTAGCTGGAATTAAAATTTTAAAGTATTTTCCAGGGTTGAAATGTTTTTCTAGTATTTTTAGTAGTGTATCTGTACGAACCCTGTTTAAGGCCACGCAGATACAAATAAATATTTCTCGGGCACTGCCCGCATCCTAGAAAACAATTGTCAAAAAAATAATGCTCATCGCGCATCATAAGGGCCATCTTGTACATTGAAGATTTAGGACTAACAGCTGTGAGAGTCATGAGCTCCCATTTAACATTGCAGAATAGTGCACGTGTAAGGATACATAACTACATTCTAAAAATTATACAACTGGAAGCTTTTTAGGAGACAAGACCTTGTAGTGACCATAAAGAACCTTTTCGTGGGTAAAAAAATAAGTACCCTCACCCCCGTACACAATTTTCAGTAAATCAAAAATAAAAATAAAATCCGCATGCCTCATCTTTTTTGGAAATTACTTGCACGAGAAAAATTTTTTTTGACTGTGTGCGGCCTAATGGAACAAATTTGAAAATTCAGCCCATACGGTACATGTGCCCCTACTGTCGTTTTTCTGCCCCACTGCCCTTTTTCCAGAAGGGATTCTTGCGACAATTTTTCCTTTTTTTTAATGCTCGAAACCTGACGATCTTTCATCCGAGACACTTATTTATTGCCCATCCCAGTACTCCAATATAGTTGTCACGTTTAGTCTCTGCCCCTAAATTGATCCAGAAAAAACATACTGTATCAAAAAAAAGTTAGTTGATTCTGAAGACAAATTAAAATAACCCTGTAATGGCTGAACCCCAGGAATAGACTTAATGTATCTCTTGAATTACAAAAATACTTCCACTATTTAAAACAAAGTTACAGAACAAATTCACTTTATTGAATCAAATTTTCTCTGGTTTGACTGATTTTTCTTCTTTTTTTTTTCAGATTACAAAGATCGAGACGATCAGTGCAAGGGAGTCTGCCGACAAACGAAATAGAACAAGAAAACAATAACAAATATTTTTAGTACTCAAGAAGCAGCCCAGAGATAACAGCTTAATTTGCACTTGCTTCTGCCCAAGTCGCTTGGTGTTATATACATGCATGTGTTTATCTTTACATTTGCCCAGGTAAAGTTGTCCGAGGAAGCAGTATTTGCAAAATGTTACGGCACCAATTATGACTTAATCAGTCATTCGTTCATTTTTCACATTTAATGGTAGGTTACTGTTAAGGAAAAAAGGGGGAGTACAAAAGTAGAGGTAGGATATCTAAAAATCGGTTTCAGATCTAGTTAATAAATGACGCTAATGGTCCCATACGTCAGATAAAAGCCATTTAACTTACGACAATATAAGCTGTGGAAAAATACGCTTCAAAGACGTTAGTGTACACAAAGAGCCACTATTTTCTGCAAGATAAATTTAGCAAACACTGCTTCGTAGGTACTTCTATAAATTTACTGCTATAAACAAAATATAGTATACTGTTCAGGTTAATACATGCATTTAGTTGTTGAGTGCTGTCTGTCTGGCTGGCTTTCCTGAGGTTTAAGTGATGTAAACACACAACCACAACATATCGAGGCATCAGGTACACAAGGAATTTCAGGCAAATTTAGCTGTTATCTTTGAACGTGTTTTTTTTTTCCGTATTAAAGAACTGGTGTAACTTGACATGTCTTTTTCTCATGGTATTTTTAATTTGCTTGTCCCTTATATAATGTTCGATGGGTAAAAATCGTCCCCCAAAATATGACAACCAATGAAAAACAAAATGTATTCTCTAAGTAGAAAAGAGAGAAAAAAAGGGTTTGTACGGAGGCTTAACATCAGAAAAAGATAAAATAAAAAGCTTCTGTAAACAGTTGATTACGAACGACTCTTCGTTTTTTTTGGTCGATTTTATGATTTCTCAAAAGGGGAATACATGTACGTTCTAAACCGAACTACCGAAAATAATGCTACCAGTAGATACCAATTTTCAATTTTTCAAGCACACTTAATGGGATGAGGAGTAAAGCGAACACACTTACACATGCTGCAGGTGAACCAAGAAATAACAGACATTATGTAACAAAAAAAGAAGCCACAGCATACAATTATTGCTTTTTATACAATGCTACATCATCAGCCATTCAATGGTAAAGATTACAATGTTGGGAATTGGGGAGCAGAGAATTGTAAATCTCCTAATACAGAAGTTACATTTGCTTTTAAGAAAATAAGAAAAATGTAATAAACATTGGAATGGCATCACCCATACCATATAATAATTCCTTAATATACAACTAGTGCTACCATTACAAGTCCATAGTAAAAAAACAAAAACAAAAAACAAATGCAACTTGCTTCGTTTTCAATGCATAACTGGTTCTACAATACTGTCATTCACGTCAAAGCTGTCGCACCCTGACAAAATGAAGCTGCATTAAATTACACTATCAGAAACACCATCGGACATTCCTCATAGGTTTAGAAATTACACGAGGGAGTGAGGGAATTAAAAAAATACTGGCATTAAACAGGTGGGCTGTAACTGGGTGGTATCCACTGGTAACATTATCTCCTGCTGCTAAATTTGATGTGTACAGCAAAATCCAACGCTTTCCTGAAAAACTTTGCTCAAGTAACTACTACACTGACAAACTTGAAAACATGAAGTGTTTGGAGATGAACCCCGGAAATTTTGTGTAGAAGTACAATGTCAATATATCGATCGCTTCCTCACGGTATGTCAAAATAAAAACAAAACATGCAAATACAAATAATTCATATTTGGTGCTGTGCAGAAATGATGAAATGCTAGACCATGTGACAGTTGTAGCTACAAAGAAATGATGAATTCTCTCGGGTGAGGACACTTTTATGCCTCCTATAATAATGATGTAAGGAGAAGGGGCAATTTTAACCTAATAATGATAATTATATTTATACCTATGAGGAATATGAAGTACAGTTTCGCGCATTCTTTCATCCACAAATGAGGGCTAAGGAATGATTAGTGGCAGGTTCTGACACACCGACTATGAAGATGATTGGACACAACCCGGGTTTAGTCTAAGATGTTATCCTTCCCAACACGTCAAAAGCATCTATCACTCAAATTATACACTTTTTTACACGTTACTCAATGTGCTCCGTTGCAAATAATAATAATAAAATACAATTGCGTACAACGCAATTCCGTCGCATAAAAAAAAAAAAAGAATGAAGAACTTCCTCGAGGTACTAACCAAGACTCAGCATGGAACAGGTAACAAACACAAGTGTCGTGAGGTAAATATTGCTCACGTCGGACTGAATTGGCTTTCCCTCCAAGATTGGTCGAGTCTCATCACTACGTGGACTGTCGTGCACAGAATGACGCGATAAGGGAAGGAAATATAGAAACAAAAGACATCACCTGTCACTAATCACTGCCACACCTCTCAGCAAAGACACATGTGAATGACAATTTTTGTTGTTGTTGTTTTAAGGAATTAGTGCACACAAGACAGTCTTCTATTTATGCATCTTCCTCATCGTCATCACCGTCTCCATCGCCGTCACCTTCTTCCTCTTCGTCCGCTTCACCTTCACCTGTAAGTAGAAATAAACGAACATGTAAGTGCATGTCCATTCTTCATAAAACAAATTATACTTATATCCTCCAGTCTCACTCACGCTAACAAAGAAAAAGTCTGGACCAAATCATATGTGATTTTTGGCGTTAGCACATAAGCAAACCTTGTTTGAATGAACTCCTAGAACAAAACCTTTTTTTTTTTTTTTTATAAAGAACAACTTGCAGATGTTCGTTTGACTTAATTCAAAAGTCTACTAGAAACTGTTGAGAAACTAATTTTGTTGGTTGGCATTAAATCAGACTTTTATGATTTAATGCTGCAAAGCATTGTTAAGCATGTTGTTTCCATTGTTGTAGCTTAACTGCTTGTTTCAACTACTTCCTGTAGCATTCCAAAACCGAACGAAGTGCTCCCCATCAAACAATCCCTAAATAAAAGGTAGGCAGTGTGATTACTGGCTAAAAGCTCGGCTTACTACTCCTATTTAAAAAAAAATTCATTTATGTTTAAATTTTTAATAAAAAAAAGACCTTTTCCAACCTTTTAGGGCGCGTTAATGTAACGACTCGCCTTTGCATTCTTGCAGCTAGAAATCATCTGAAATTCCAACATGGTGGCGGTGTTAGCTCTGCCGTTTCGCAACGAAAACAATAAACAATGTGAGTTCATAAGCGACTAGGAAAATTGTCATATGATTGCCACGGATTATAAGGACACAAGCGAATCCTCAAACGGTGTCAGACAACGCTAATCCAGGTAGCGTTCACCATGGTTAATCCAACGCAAATGCGCCCTTATGATAGGAAACTGAGTCCTACGCTAGAAAAAAAAAATGCAATTCCAAAGGTATGCACTGGAATCACTTCTTACAAGTTAGGCTTACTGATGAGTGATTAATTTTGTTATTGCAGTACTGTTTGTTTAGAATGAACTAAATGTTGTGGTCCCTAGCTGTTCATTCTAAAGATATTTCACTGTGCAGAGATTTCTACTGGTTGTTCGAAGGAATTTGTCTACCTAAGATGAATAAATACCGAACTAATTGCCAAGTCCAAGGAATAAAGCAAGCAAATCACGGCCGAGTTAGGGGCTAGATCTCCGAGCCAAACGGCGAGATCAAAATGTGTTAGCAAACTATGAACATATGCGACTCGTTGAAGTCTGAAGTTGAAGAAGTTAAGGTATACTGGTTTTTTCAGCATCCAACATCATAAGTATACCGCAAAATTAAGTTGATAACAGTGACACGGAGTACACTTTCAAAGTTTGGATGGCAACACAGCGAAACCATAGGTTTGTATCATCGTGAAGTTTCAGTTCAAAGTAGAACATCGTGTAACTCAAGTAAGACAACTGCCCCAACTCAGAACTCGGGACTCGATGGTGAGATGTACAGAACGACGCCACAAGGGTAAACATGCTAGTAGTTCTGAAGACTCAAAGTTCGACGTTCTCGCTCTTCTCAAACAACGAATACCCACCCAATCTTTAAAAGTAGGTGTTTCAATATTTTTTGTACTAACTTAGTAGACCTTTTTGGACTAAATTGCTCTGCCGTTGTTCGCACCACGATCTGAACTTCAATGGCGCGAACAGCAGCAGCAGCAGAAATGTAGCCTAAAAAGGACGACTAAGCCAGCATGAAGCACATAACGGTTGAAATGAACTCTTAAAGTAAGGTGTGACGTTTTGTATTTTAGTAAAATTTACAATTTAGTCCTCCTCAAGATTTAAAATTTAGCTCTGCTCACCCAATTACATAAAAACGAATCAACCAGCAATGTGTCTATTATGACATTAAGGCTGTACCGATCAATCATTGGCAATCAGAATGTGATCGGATCGATCGGCAAAACTATCACAATTTCTCTAACCAATCTAATCTTATTTGAGGGGAACACCCTCAAACATCCTATCCCATTTCATTTTCTACATTGTATTTGTAATAATTGACGTTAAGAATTAGCAGCTTGTGTACAATCATTTCGATTACCTACTAATTGAAATTTCTTATCAATTTGGTAGCGGGAAAGATTTTTTCACATCGCGACGTGGAGAAACAATTTCGATCGCTTAAGGCACCGCTGGATGTCTTACTTCCCGCCTGGATCGTAAATGATAAGCGTTACTTGAGCAAAGCACTTATGCGCATGTGCAGTGCGTCTTTCTGATCGAATAGCGCAAATGCTAGAATGTTAGAAAGCTCTGCCCGCTACGCTATGATCGATCGACAAGTTTGATGTTTCTCCACAGATCGGAGCAAAACTACTGAGCAACATAGCCTTATTAAATATATACAACTTCCCATACCACTCACTCCATTGGCATAATCTCACTTTGCTCAAGAAGCTTACTTAGTGGTCTTTATATACCAACTGCCATTTCAGACGTTCTACACCAAAAAGGATCACGCAACTGATCAGAATGTAGTATCAAGTTCTCAATGCTTCAGTTCATAAACAAACGATATGCTCTATTCGTGTCTTCAAAGATTTGCAATTTTAGCAGTCTATCTCTGATCATTTGTGGCTAGGCCAATTTTCTTTTATTCCCATATTCATTAGGGGAAAGACGATATGACCTATAATACTGTTCCATTTGTCTATAAAATAAATGCCTATGAAGTCTTGAAATGTTAGTATGCTGTATCTATCTACCCGTTGGGTCTACTGTGATGGGGCTAATGACTTTTTATCAGTGTATTTATCACTCATTTTCATTACCGAATATATTTTTACATCAAGTGCCGCCGTGACGTCACAATGAATTGGCCATTCATGAACGACAACAGCAGTTATCTGCAGGGTTGTTACGAATATAACCAAGTGCTTATATTCACGATTGATTAAAATTGAAATTCACCTGATTATTATCAGGGACCAGGTTTGATACAAAAACTGTTGATATACAGTACAAAAGAACTTGTCAGTCCTGAATTTAACGCACAATTTCAGATTACAGGAATCTGGCGAGATTCCTGTAATCTAAAATTGTACGTTAAATTCAGGACCAACATTTTATCGATACGAGCTCTCAAGAGTAAAAATCGCTACAGTATTTTTAACAAAAGAACTTCTGCAGTCAGGTACGAACGTCGTCTTTTTTTTTTTGTCCTGGTCCATACAAAAATACGAAACAGACTAGGAACAACCACAACCAAAGTCGGAAAATTATTGTCAACATTCAAACCCTTAAATCTAGGAACTGAAGGTCTTTTCAACTTGTGTACTTCTAGGAGGCAACGTAGCTGACTGACGCTATTCATTTATTGGCTAATTTGTGAGGAATGTGCCAGTGTGCCACAACACCTAAACCAACTTTACGAAGTAATATTACTGTAATACCAGTTGCGATGTGCATATTAATATGGCAATACACATGGCAATCCCATTTTAAAATTTTAATTCTTGAGTGATCTATAAGTATTGGCATGAGCTAACTCTAGCAACCATAACTACGTCATAATTGTTATCTTGCGTATCATTAAAATCAGATTATAATCAAAATAATCCGATTAATTCGGAGTGAAAGAAGATAGTGGAACCCTGGGAATGTAGGTTTGGTTAAAGGATCTGCCTTTTTGTAAAACTGGGGAAGAGATGCAACTCGGAAATATCCAATGGAATGGAAGGTAGAAGAACACCTTGTTTGAAAATACTTTATTGGGCGAGTAAAGTACTGCTATGATGGCTTCGATACGATGAGCCCAACCAAAACGGCAACTAGGAATTAGGAATTCCCTCTACTTCCCTACGTCTCTCTCTCTCAGGCTAAAGACATCATAAAGGGACGTAGGTGGCAGCAAAATGCTTCGTTCAATTTAGTTGGATTATACACGTATTTTGCGGTTTGAAGCCCCGAGTACGGGGTTCAACAATTGGTGATTATACCAAAGAACTTGTTCTCACGACTAGAACCTTGCAGTATTTGGATGAAACACATACTACAGCACCACCCGTCGCTGAAAATATGGGTCCGCTACATCGACGACACATTCACGGGTGGAAAAACCGAAGAGCTTGCCGCAGCCGAGAAGACGTTGAATCAGTGGTCCACTGAATTGAAATTCACTGCTGAACCCGACAGAGTCCGAAAACTCCATTTCCTGGACACCATAATTGAGAAAGGGAGAGCTGGAAGACTGAAATGGAAGCCTTCTGAAAAACCGACGAGAGGCATAGAATACAGCTCGAGACACCGAAAGTCCCAACTTCTGGCTGTCATGAAAGGTGAAATGATGAGCATAAGGAAAGATGGAGAAACCTGGTTCAAGAAGGCAAAAGAAAAGTATATGATGATGGGATATCCAGCTAGAGCGATTAACGAGGCGATCAGGAAAGCGAAAGCATGGAAAGAACCCTTTAAGTCGAAAGATCCAACGAAGGACGAAACGGAAAAACCTATGGAGGTTGTCATTATCTGGCAGGTGGGAGTGAGCGAGTTAATAGAGCTCTCACGAAGGTAGAAGTCCACTGCATATTCCGTAACCCGCAGAATATACGAAAGTTGCTTGGAAAGAAAGTGCTGGAAGAGAAAGCATCGCAACAAGGAGGAGTACGGCAAGAAACTGAGCCTCTAAATGAAGACGGGCAGAGTAGAGGAACGAAGAGTTGAATATCACTATCGGACCAGGAGTAAAACAAAAGTGAGAGACTGAAGTAGAAGGTAGAGGGACTAAGAATGAGGAAGTGGAAGATAATGACCAGATGTTCGACGAGAGAAAACTGGTCAGTTGGATACCATGTGGGGAATACCCATCTGGTTATGCAAGGAAAACGAAACGCATAATTAGCATCAGGATAGGAGAACACGCAAGAGCCACCTAAAAAAAGAGACAGAAAAAATGGAATAGCAGTGCCACAGCCTCAAAACATAACGCCAAAATGACTGGGAGAAAACTGAAATCATGCTGAAGGCAAACTCCTTCAGAGGCATACTTCCGCGCCTTAGAGGCTATTGCTATTCAGCACTACCAAGAGAAAGAAATTA
>JAHWFP010262987.1:0-20712 GCA_023313725.1 Lithobius niger | reverse complement strand
ACGTCATAGTTGGCACCTATATCGTAGTTAGCGACGACAAAAACCAAGGACGCACTAACACAGCATCAGTAATTCGACGTGTTGTTTGGTACAGAAATACTGGAGGAAGATAGAAAATGAGCGATTGACGTATGCAGTTGGAAAGGCAGCATACCAACAAGACGTTACTATACAGTCTGAATACGTGGTGCACTGAAAAGTATACACCTTGCACATACATAAAAAAAAAAAACCGTCTCCTAACTTTTACTACTACAATACGACAAATGAGCAATCATGCGATTACGTAAGAAACGACCAGATAAGGAGTTCTCATCTGACGCTATTATTTTTGTTACAAAAAAAAATCTGAAAGTTTCATTGCTACAGCTTCTTTTTCGTTCCTTTTCATCAGGCTTTAACACTTTTTAAATATACGAACACCTTACTTTGCAGTAAATCCAGCATTAAATTAGGGGTTTAGGGTGGGGGGATCGTACTGCACTGAGAGTATGCAAGGTTGATTACTTTAAATTTATATTACACACGAAAATGTCACACCACAGCATGTAGCTAGCTTTTCTTTAAGCTTTGCTGCTTAATTTTTTTTATATGCTGGATTTACTGCAAATCGAGTTTTTTTTTTTAGAACAATCAAGTTTAAAAATATACATATAACCCTCCTCCTCCCCTCCACGCACGCCAGTCTTACACGCAATTCAGCGATATTTAAGGCTAAACAAATGCTGACGTAATTCCCAGTTTCCCTCCCTGCTGTCTAAATGTTTTCTTTTTTTTTTGTGTGGTCATAAACTGAACCTAGGTCGACGAAAACAGGTTCAACATAAGTCGAAATTTCCACTCCTCTCGCGAATTTCTAGTGGATGAAAGTATATACACGTATATATATATATACAGAAAGTGTACGCATTTACATAAATAAATTAACTCGCCGTACATTTTAATGTTTTAATAGATAGATAGCTTCACTGCTACTGAGCACCGACTTATTCATTCTAGAGTTGGGCTTTTCAAATCGTGTTTTTTCAACACCATACATTTCTTATCCATACGACATACCTTTGCTAGATGTAGTTTCGCTATAGTTCATAACAGTTTTCGCTGATTATCCCCCCCCCCTCTCTCCCGCCCACCAGACGTATAACGCAGTTTCGCCTCCAAACTAACTCCTCCCTCCCCCACACAGTGATAATTTGGTATTGCAACGCATATGTACGCTGATCATCGTTGACAACGAAATTTCTTAAAATGACGCTATAAATAATTACATTTTTCCGTAATACAAATTAATATTATGATAAAGTTTCGTTTTAATTAATATAAATAGTCAGAGCGATGACGTCAAAAAACCGAACGATCCCGACGTTTTCCGTGAGTTTTTCCGAGTAGCCTCTAACCGAACCTCGACCCACATTTTCCCGAATTTTTCAACATCGCCACTGCCATTTTTTTGCTAAAATTTGCGAAGAGCACACGCGTAGTGCTGACATCCTAACATTGCGTGTACTAAGGACGACGGTTTCGCGTTGAAAGACCCTTTAGAGGTTAGCCAAGTTCAAATCGCAAAACTTTATTCTGTAGAACATAATACCTTTTGAGCTTCTACATTGCAACTCACCCACCCCTCGAATTTAAGTTCCCAGGATCATAACTGAACAAATGTGTCTGGTTTTTAAGGCGATGTGGCTGACCCGAATCGCCTTTAGCTCTATTTTGGGCACAACCACATTAATTCGACGTGTGACACGTCGAATTAAAAAGCCAAATAAATTTAGACTGTTGGATATCGCAAGGATCCAAGATGAGTTGTGTTTCGCTCTAGTGCCAAGCAGTTAACCGAAGGAATTTAGAGGTCGGCCGAAATTGCGAAGCGTGGATAATACAAGTTCGAGAAGTCACAAGTTGCTAGGTCCCGGCCGCTAGTTCAGTACCTCTATGACGTAACCTAGTCAATAACAAGCAATTAAACTAGATGAGGCAAACCCTTGATCAGCTCACAGGAAATCAGTGCGGGTAAACAAGAAATTCTTAGCTTCGTTCCATATTTTCACAGTGCTGAAACCTAAATTAATTTGGAATACTGGTAAGACCACTGTTAAAGGGACATACCTTCTCACTATACTTGTTGCAAATCTTGTACTTGCATTACTGCGGGGGCCAGTGGCCAATCTTAGTCTTGTGTGTCTAATCTTACATAGGTAGACATTATCCATGCCTTGTAATTTTATTTCCGTTTCCTGCCTCTAGAGCTTTCCATTACCCATAATACCATTGCTATTTCGCGGTTGTCAGGGGTTACCAAAAGGTATTTAAGCAATGGGGCTAGCATGGAAAAATCAGGAAGCCTTCGGGCCAGCCAACTGGTTGGTCTTCCTTCGACCCCTGCTAGGTCTCCTATTTAGGGGGATTTTTGGTTAGGCCTCTAGTAGGCCCAGTTTTGGTTAGGCTCTTTTCCCCAACCCTAAACCAAGCCTCTTAACCCTAACGTAACCCCAAAGTTCCACAGTTTTGGTTCAGTCTAATTTTCTTGTTCTCCCACTTTGTTATTTTTGCGTCAATATTCGAGCATCTTGCGCGGAATGGCTTTTAAAACATGTGCATAAGTTAGTAAGAATGTAGCAAAGCGATATCTGATGAGAGAAAAAATAGGAAAACGAATGCTATTGCAACATTTACATGCATCTGAAGTAACGTAGCAAAAGTATGCCAAAGAGGAAAACCAAACAGGGGAAATGTACCTTTAAGTTATCTAGATCCACTGATTTATCAAATCATCTCAACAGGACGTATAACCTCTCACTATTTTCATGCACCCTGCGCGAAATTGCTTTTTGCAACATTTATAACGGTTAGAATGAATGTAACAAAACCTTCTGTCACGAAGGGGGAAAAAAAGGTAATTATGTAGTTTAAGTGAACCCAGGGTTGGAAATATTCATGATTATTTTAAAATAATCGAATTAATCAGATTATTTTGATTGTAATCGGATTATTTTGATTATAAACAGATTTGAATGACGTATAAGGTTACAACAATAATTGTGACATAGTTAAAGTCGCTCGAGTTTGCTCTATTTCTTGGTTGGCGGTTGCTAATGCCGATACCTACAGATAAAGTTTAAAACGTGATTACTATGTGTAAATTTCAATATTAACATGCACACCGCAACTGGTATTAC
Source organism: Lithobius niger (assembly GCA_023313725.1). NCBI lineage: Eukaryota > Metazoa > Arthropoda > Chilopoda > Lithobiomorpha > Lithobiidae > Lithobius > Lithobius niger. The sequence goes on along the minus strand of JAHWFP010262987.1, from coordinate 17,533 downwards.
ATTACTTAATAAAATTGGTGCAGGTGTTGTTGGTGCAGGTGTTGTTCCTCATTCCTCATTCCTCACAAATGACCCGATAATGAAAAGTGTCACGTCAGCCTAGAAGTGCACAAGTTGTTAAGTCCTTCAGTTTTTCCCCTGGATGTAAGGGTTTGAATGTTACCAATAATTTTCCTACTTTGGTTGTTCCTAGTCAGTTGAGTATTTTTGTATGGCTCAGGCAAAAAAAAAAAAAATAGACATACATACCTGACTGCAGACGATTTATCAGCAGTGTATTTTATTTTGGTTGTTTAAGTTCTTTTGTTCTTGTATATCAACAGCTTTGACGATAGCCCCGAAAGTGTTAGAGCGGCGGCCATGTTCTAGAGATACAGGGTAGCAAGAAAACCTGATTTACATCACAATGAAGGGAGACGGAAGTTATTTTTCTTTCAGAAGACCACAACACTAACATAACCTAACAACAAAGACAACAAAACCACAGGAAACTGACAATAACAACAACAACAACAACAACAACAACAACAATAACAAAGAAAGCACAGGAGAGATTTTCGATATCCGGAATGCGCTATATCGCTTCGAAATCACCTTTTCCTCCTACTATGTATCCTGGAAAATGGCCGCCGCTTTAACACGGCCGGGACTGTCGTTTCAGGTGTTTTCAATACGTGTTTGGAGAACTTAAAAAACATTTCCCTTAGTTTTTTTAATGTGAAATGAAGAGGACGATGTTCTCCGTCGGTAAGAACCAGCATTTAGTGATTTGGCGTGGTTCACCTAAACTTCATATAACCACACACCAAAAAAAAAAAAAAAAACAGGTACCAAATAAATGAGGTTGCAACATTTACATACGTTTGAACCAGTATTGCAAAATTGAGTGGAGTGCCATAGGGATACCAATATGGAAGGAAGCAAGCATCTTTAACACTAATTATTTACCCTCTTTTTGTCACGAGTTGCATCCTCACTACTTGAAATAATTGGTAAAGCTGGGCGTCTCGAAAACATATTTGAAACACTGGTTTAGGTGTTTCTGGAGAACTCTTCGTCAGCTATGCAATAACACAATGTTAAAACAGAAGCAGTAATCTCTGATGGGTCACTCACGATCCCGCAAATAATGTCATACTACTGTATTTTCCGCCATGGTACTGTTGTTTACGTTCATACGTTGCGCCAGATTTTGCCAAAAAAATTAATCGAGGTAGAAGCAGGGAGGTTTGATTATACACGTAGTTTTGGTAGGGTCGGTCCACTCAATGTTACGAAGTAGCACAAGAAACAGTGAGCGATATTTCGAGATACATCTTGCGTCATATATGACGTCACTGACTCGATTCGCGCCATTTTTACTCATTCTTGTGTCTCGTTGACGGTTGATTTTGCTGCCCAATTTGGTGAATCATACCCTGGAGTTAAAAAAAAACTGAACGAATACTTATTACAAACGCAGGCCGCATCGCCCCCAAACGTTTAAAGTGTTTTAAAGTCCAATCGACAATTCAGAACCTTCCAAAACCACCGAACAGAGTGAACCAAATGCACCACTGTGGTGACATTCCAGCTCATTCCTTATTAAAGTGGTACTATCACCGATAGAGGGAAGTGCCAACCCCGGGGTTTCGATCCGGGAAACCTCCGATCATCGTAGGGGCCGAAAGATTGTCCAGAATGGCCAGAATACTTCCCATAGCCGCTGAAGGAGCCGTTAACATCTGGCAACATCTAACGTTGTTTAGTACTATTTAGCACTTGCTTGCTTGCTTCAAGCGAAGAAATGGGTAACGCCATTTCTTTTAACAAAACGAACAAGCCACGATCTCCTTAATTATTGAGTGAAAATTTGGTACGTCCTCGTGCACCTGGGAGCAAACTGTAAAGGTTAACAATATCACGGCCGCTAGATGGCGCCACGGTATTAAAGTTCGGTTTCCAATCGGTGATAGTACCACTTTAACAGCAATTGGTGGGGCTTGGCATGATGTCAACATCGTTAGCGATGAATCTTTGTTTCGGGTAAAGCTGTTACGCATGCACAATGCTCCACCATCGGCAACTACATCACCTGACTAGTCAGCAATTGTGCATTGGTCTTGTCTGGCCACATCCATTAGCCACGTCTGGTCTCATTGAAGGTATGACGTAGCGATGCTCTGCTGAGGTTGCTGAGTTTGCTAGGATCTGGTTGTAGTTTAGGAAGGCACTGATCAGCCGACGCAACGTTACTGCACACGCATGAGGTATTATGGGAGCCAAACTGTGTCTAGCTTAGCTTTTGACGCGCTCCCAGCCGTAGCCATGGTGCCAGCAGGAGAGAGGGCAAATTTTGCTAGGCAAATCCCATCGGAAATTCCTAGGTTCTTTAACATGCCACAATCGACATGAGCACAAGGCATCGCAGGGCCCTTCTCTTCTCAAAAATACCAGGGATGGCTGAGGCCAGACTCAAACCCGGGACCTCCGGCACATGAGACGGTCAAAGAAAAACAGGTGCAAACCTATTTACGTTGCCTTTTGGGCTTATATGTCAGACTGCCTGAGCGGGGAATCGAAACAACGACCTTTGAAACCAAAGGCCAAGGTCCTACCGCTGAGCCATGCTGACACAGCTAAAAACTCTTGTCAACTTGTTTCTTTAACTCTTGTTGAGCCTTTGGCTTTTCCGTCCTTGAGATGGTCATGCTAACCATCAGGCCACCTTGCCCCAGAAAAAACTGTCTCTAGCGGCTTCTTCATGCTCCTTCAGCGGCTATGGGAAGTATTCTGGCCAATTCTGGACAATATTTCGACCCCTACGATGATCGGAGGTTTCCCGGATCGAAACCTCGGGTTGGCACTGCTCTTCACCAGATATTTCTTCTTCTCCAAAAGTCTGGTAATGTTCAAAATTGTGCCGGTTTAGCCATACAGGCATTAAATTTCTTCGGCTGACTTAAGGCTCAAAAGAAATTAATTAAAAAAAAATATATAAAAAAGTAAAAAATAAATATAGCAGTGGTGCGTTTTGTTCGCTCTGTTCGGTCATGATCATTCGAAGGTTTACGAAGGTGCTGTATGCGATTGAAATACGCAAAGTTGTTGTTATATGGTGTCAACAAACAGCACTGTTACGAACAAGCCTCGTAAAAGCAAGTCATTTGTTTCGGTTTCGAAGCAATGACGTCACCAACTGTTATCTTGGGTTACCTCTTAAAAATTTGTCGGTTTGCTTTAATAACGTGTATTCTAACGTTCAGTAAAGATTATGCGATCAGATATTTTATAATTATTCACTAATTTCGTTAAAAACTGCTACTAGTTGGAGCAAACCTCATTGTTAGCTTCGACAAAGCAAGCGTTGTCTGAGAAAATAGCATCGGCTTAGTTTTGGTTTGTGGGCAATGTCGTCACCAACTGCAGCACTTTGGGTATTTTTTCCTCTGAAAAAGATGTGCAACACAAACCCAAGGCCAGTTGCGATTAAAGAGCGTCCCTCGCTTCAGTCTGAACAGGCTTTAAACCAAACCACTTGTTATTGTTCAAAATTATCAAAACGTCTTGGGTGTAAGAGAACAAATTTAAAACGGCGCAAGTAACAACAAATGCTTGTATTGTCGACCCGTTTTTCCGACGGTCGACTGTCATACAAACGAAAGGTCACAACATGAAGCTGAAAAACCCACGAATCCGCACCGTTGTTGGCCAGTCTTGCTTCACTGTGAGAGCCATCATTTAAAGGGCAATTACATCCATTTTGACATGCATGTTTGACTTTTGGATCACTTACACAATAACTAAACACAAGAATTGCGGTAAGAATACGTTACTTACGTCCGATATACCAATTTAATTACTGCATCACCAAAACACGACACGGAGATCGCCATTGTTTTGCTGGAACGCTCAGAAATTAATGCCGACAGATGTCACTTTTTGATTACAGCCGATTGAGATAGCTGTATTGACTGTGAGGAACTCAAGCGTCTGACGGCCTTAGCTGACCGGCAGTGTAGTGGCCAGCTAAGGCCATCAGACGTTTGAGCTCCTCACAGTCAATACAGCTATCTCAATCGGCTGCGAGTCGAAATCGAAGAGATCCGTCTGTCGGCATTAATTTCTGCGCGTTCCAGCAAAACAATGGCGACCTCCGTGTCGTGTTTTGGTGATGCAGTAATTAAATTGTTATATCGGACGCAAGTAACGTATTCTTACCGCAATTCTTGTGTTTAGTTATTGTGTAAGTGATCCAAAAGTCAAACATGCATGTCAAAATGGATGTAATTGCCCTTTAATTCCTGGAACGCACTCGCAGAAAGTGTTGCGACAGCGCCTTCAACCAGCAGTGGGTAGAGACAATGACTCAGTGTTAAAGTGTTTTTGTTGCATGTTTTGTTGTGTGAACCAGTTACATAAGCTTGTTTGTAGGCCACTTAGTACTCTATCAAATCAAATCATCAGCTTGCTTTCTTCCGGTATTAAAGTGGCACTATCACCGATTGAAAGCAGACAACATCTACCGCTATGTCGGCTAGCATTATCTAGCTCTTGCTTGCACCAAGCGAAGGAATGCATAACGGCATTTCTTTTAACGAAACAAACAAGCCAAGACATCCTTAATTATTGAATGAAAATTTGGTTCGTCCTCGTGCATCTCTGTGCAAGCTGTAAAAATTAACAATATCACTACGGCTAGATGGCGCTACGGTATTTTTGTTCGCTTTTTAATGGGTGATAGTGCCACTTTAATTTAGTTAGAGGGTTGAATTGTTCACTTTCTGTGAAAAAGTATGACATTTGGTACGGATGCACATGATAGCAAGTTCAAAACCTCCCTGAGGGATGGGGGGCAGGAGGTAGAAGTGATTCTCCCTCCCCCCCCCCCCAACAAAACGGTTTATGGTTTAACCGTCAACAAATCAAAAGTATAATATGAAGGGAAAACGTTCAGCACACAATTCTGGACAGGAAAGGTGATATACATCTTTTACGTAAAAGCAGCCCTTGAATTACAAAATCGTATTTAAATCAAATCACCCTTAATTCGCCCAAACGCACCTTGTTTAAAATTAGTTATTACAGTAATTTTCGCATTCAAAGTGCTCTTGCTAGCCCTCTAACAGCCCGAAATGGACATTCCTAGGATTTTCTGAAAAGTGGGGATCTATTTTTTCATCAGTCCTAACCGAAATTTTTTACTTTAGACAGGGACCGTCCTACACCCACATAAAGATGAAGAGTTAATGGCGTAGCGGCGAAAGCATGTAGTGATTATCAAAGTGCTCTTACGAGCTCTCTATTAGCCTGAAATGTATATACGTAAGCTTTTCTGAAAGGTGTGGGATCTATTCTTTCCATGAATCCCAACCGAAATTGTTTAACTTAGATAGGGACCGTCCCATGCCAATTTAAAGGTGAAGAGATAATAGCGTAGAAGCGAAAGCATATGTTGATTACCGAAGTCAAAGTGGTCTTGCCAGCCCTCTACAGTATAAAAATAGACATGCTTGGTATATTCTGAAAGGTGAGATCTAATTCTTTTCACCAACCCTAAACGAAATCGTTTATCTGAGATAGGGACCGTCCTACGCCAGTCTAAAGATGTGGCTGTAGCGCATAGCGGCTAGTTTTAATTTCAAAGTGCCATTTGTAATGCTCAAATTTGCATTTGCGTCTAAGCTAAATATGATTTCGGTTAAGACTGATGGAAAGTATAAAGCCTCCCCACCACCCCATCCTCAACTTCTCAACTTCTGACTGGAGTAATAGTTAGAGAGCCGTTTTACGAACTATTTTCGTTTGTTCGTATCCCTACGCGTTCAGCTGTTCTAAAACTGATCAATATTTTCTTTACGTGACGTTGTCGTTGGCCTTCAACGCCTTTAAACTTTTTTTCACATATACTTACGTTGCAGGCCAAAGCAGAGTAAAGGAGCTTTTCATCCTTTGCTGGTGTCCGTCATCTGTATGCACGATAACTTTTGAATCCATTGTCGGATTCATTTCATATTTCCACTTGCCATCTCTGTCCTATTTTTGGATTTAAGCTCGCAAATCACTAAAATTAGGTAAGAGGGTTCGTGGATTTGAACTTTCAACTATCCAAGTATACATCAACATAGGCTACGATTCTTCACGGCTTTTATTTTTGTGTGCTATCAAAATGCTAGCATGCTATTGAACTTAATTTTTCATTTTAAAAACCTGGTAATTTAATTTTTAAATAACTTTTTTTTAAGTAAATGTCCTCTCTTTATTTTTCAATAACCAACACGTGAATAGCCTTGCAAGACTTTCACAGATTTGATTGATTGAGCAAACAATCATTCAGAGGGAAAAAAAAAAAAAAAACAGGAAATAAATGGCATTACGAATACGAGTTAGGATGCTTTGGCTGGCGACGAAAATGACCAAGCTGAATGATGCAGGAAAGTATTACGTGAAAGGTAGCGCCTTTAAGATATTTATTTATATATATTTATTTTGGCGTCTGGTTATTTAAAAGCTTAGTTTCATTTTGTCTTTCCTGTGTCACACAGATTTGTTACAGTCAGTAAAGCCGATATAAATGTTGCAAATTATTTTCAGTGGCTTTCCTGTGTGAAACCTCTTTGCTACATGTCAGGCCATTGTAAATATTGCAAACGTTATGGTACCGTAGGATGCAGCAAAAATAGGGAGAGGATACGTGATTTTAGTGCGCATTTATTCAGTATCGAGTTAAACATATTTTTAATTCTCCAGGAAAGAGGCGGGGGGGGGGGAGGAGAAGTTTCTCTTTCGTAAGATTTTGCAGTCCTGGAAATGAGAGTTTTAAACTCTCAAAAGAGCTTTTGGTTTCAAGAGCAGACAGTAGTCGATGTTTAGAGATCTTAAGTTCCACTCTGAGCAGTCTGTGTCTTCATTTGTTCAACTTGAGTTGTTATCTGAATTGTTGACATCACAGGCGATTCGTTCCACAATAATGTCAGCCAACCCATCGCTTTTCCACAAGTTGTTTTCTTCATTCTCAGTGTGTTTTACAAGTTTGGCCCACCCTTCCGTTGAAACTACAGCAAGTACATTCGGTATAAGTTCCTGGACTTCTTCAAGTTTGAATGTTCGATCATTTGCATCAATAACTCTCTTGATCTGGCTCGATGTCATTTCAATGCGGTTCACAATGAAGCAAACGCAACATTGAACATAGTATGCCCATGGCGTGAAGCAAGTTCATCAATTCGGTATTTGTCGTATTGTTTTCGTGCACGTCGAAATAACACAAGCAATTCACAACGCCCATTGCTGTCCGCCCAAAATTTGGCAAACCGCCGTCATCGTTTAGCCTATACGGCAGCTCTCATCATTTTACCTGGGAACTGTACGTACCTTGTCTATAAACTGCGAGGATCTTTTGTCTATTTGCCGAAAGTGTGAAGTCATCATAAATTTTTTGCCGAGTTCGAATACCAACGGAGTTAGGACGCTTCCTGGCTGGCGACGTAAAATGACCAGCGCTGGTTGCAAATACCTTTTTGATTTGGAAGACTGCATCTCATGAAACGCTTGTTCAGTCTGCCGCATCCTTTGCCACGTCACTTACCGAATTGTCTGGATGCTGTCGACGAAGTTTGCTGTAAACATTAACTACTGTCTGCTTTTGCGGTGATATCAAGGGCTTTCCTTGGGTTTGGGGTGTAAAATATTTGTGCAGAGAGACGACCGCCATTTTTAAAATTCCCGCGTCGTCTGCTCCGAGTCGTAACCATGGCAACTACTTGCATATCTTCGAAATAGGGACAGGTCGTTTAATATCTTAAAATTATAACCCCCAATTTACCAACAAAAATGAATAGTTTGCCTGAGTTATTTCATCGTGAAACTTTATTATTTTAACGGACTATTTTCTCTGCACCAGAACACAAACAATTGCGTCTGCAAGAGTCGGCCCTTAACTGATTTCTCCAGTAAGAAGTTGAGTGCGGTTTTAGCATAGGGGGCTCGCAAATGCACTTTCAATTCGAAAATCAACTTACGCTTTCGCTGCTACGCCATTACTCTTCACCTTTAAAGTACATTCCCCCATTTTTCTCGATCCTTGCCCTATAACAGCCACGCGTAGATCTCCCTCCGCACATGTCACCGTGGCTCCGTTTCGCGAGACTCGGCGCACTAATACAAGGTCAATTCAGAAAGTAACTGCGTTCCTCGCAGCGAGGAACACACCTATTATGGCACTTTTGTGCAACGACTCGCCTTTGCATTCTCGCAGCTAGATGCCAGAAATGATCTGAAACTCCAACATGGCGGCGGTTTTAGCTCTGCCCGCTCGCAACGAAAGCAGTCAATGATGAGAGTTCCGCGACTGGGAAAATTGTTTTGTCAGAAGGAATTCTTTATATTGTTGTCACGGATTGTCGACGCAACGACTCGCCTTTACATTCTCGCAGCTAGAATTTAATCGCGATGGCAAAGGTGTCGTTTCCATGGTAATAACGGTATCTGGATTAGCTAAATCCGACGTCATTTGAATAAATACTTATATTTACTATATATGTATATATATATATAATGTATAATATATATAATAGTCTTATATTCCGTGACAATAAGATAAAGAATTTCTCCCAACAAAATTTTCACAGTCGCTTCTGAACTCGAATTATTCAGGATTTTCATTGCGAGTCGACACAGCTAAACCCGCCGCCATGTTGGAATTTCAGATGATTTCTAGCTTCTAGCTGCGAGAATGCAAAGGCGAGTCGTTGCATAAAAGCGCCATAATAGCCGTGTTCCTCGCTTCGAGGAACGCAGTTACTTTCTGAATTGACCTTGTATTACTGCGCCGAGTCTCGCGAAACGAAGCCACGGTAGGATCAAGATTTATATCTTCACTTTGCTGAAACTGCAGAAATTCTACAGAATTTTACAGGAACTCAAATTTTTTGCAGATCTGTTGCAGAATTTTTTTTAGCTGGGTTGAAACCAGTCATTTAGCTAGCATGGCGTCTTTAATCAAGCAACTGCTTTGAGTGCGGACATCTTAGGCCTAACAATGCTCGATTTTATCGATATCACATTATCTCAGCAGTCGCACTTCAGACATGAGCACAGACAGGCGGACTTGGCTGTTTAATTTTGTCGATAGTAGTAAAGATATTATACTAAATCAACAATGCTTACATATTTTTTTTCGTTAATAATATCACAAGGACGTAACTTTTTTATTTTCTGAACTACGAGTTGCATTCCAAAGCTGAACAAGTACCACGTCCTTGTGCGAGGTGTTTTTATCAGCTTCAGAATGTAACGAGTGATTACGAAAATTTATCGGCACTTAAACTACGCCTGAGTGATATTTAAACCGCGCATATACCGGTACCGTCTCCTTTAAAAATCAACTTTGCCGAAAGTAAGTGACCGTGAAAGCAGATGATTGTTGTTAGGACGAACATTAATCCCCATCATGACGCTTCAACCAACGTAAATCCGTATTTTATTTTTAATGAAACAGAATATGATCCACCGTAACATCACTGAGGTTTACGACAATTATTAATAATAATTTAATTTCCAATAATTTAATTCAGTTACCACGTTTAATATTTTAGGCACTGTGGCTGCTTCTCCTCCACTGTTTGTCGCTATATTAGCAGAGGCTAATACTGATTCACACTACTAAATTCGTCTCGGGCCAGACGCGTACTCGGCGTGCGCTGAGTGAGAGCCAGCCCTGGTAGCTCGTTTCGGACTTCACATTTAAAATTCGTAGCAGCCTTATGCCTTATGCCACAACAATAGGACGGAGAAGGGGATCAGCACGAGGAAGAAAGGATTGAGGCTTAATGGCGTATCGACAGCTAGGTCATAGCGAGGAAGAAAGGTCTTTTGGGCGGATACAAAGATAACATGCGAGGGTAATCCCCTGGCGCGCGCCAACACGCTTTCCTGTAGCGGCCAAGTTGGCTCGCAAATAATCGGCCGGCGTGCGCTGGCTTGGGACGAATTTAGTAGTGTGAAGTCAGTATAAGAGAGCTACTTGTTTCTTTTTTATGCTAAGACGGAAACATGATGGTCTACTCAGTTTAGCCTTGGTCAGGATTCACGGTAACGAAAAAAAATGTCATGTTTTACGTAACGAGCAACTTGTTTGTGAATTTGCTAAGCCTACTAAACGGAGTTGTCTCGTACTTATGTTACGTATAGCGGAAACCAGGAAGACAGTCTCGTAAAACGTAAAAAAAACAAGATGGAAGGCTGACGGTAACAATTTTATCAGATAAAATACCCCATGCACTTTTGTTCGGTCTTAAATAGAGGCGATTGCCTGATGGCTGTCGGTTATTGGCTCCTGACTGGTTAATTGCCGTCAAAAAATTATGAAGTTACATTCTCGTTTTAAAATATCTTCAAAAAGCAGAAAGTTAAAAAGCAACTTAGTAATTAAAAATATAGTATTCAGAGTAGCCATCAAGTGCAGGTGAAAGACGCAGTCATGACGTTTCGGTTCGTAGATTGGAATAGTTTTCAAGTGACGGGTTTAAAACATGTGACGCAACAGAAAAATTAATAAAACAACAGCCAAGCATATGGGGCATGGTTCAAAACCTTATAAAACCTGTTGGTACTTTCTTTCGAATTGTGCCACTTTTTTATTGTTTTTATTTTTATTATTATTGTTTTTATTATTATTATTTTTAATTTTAGTAGGGCCTTGCATTCTTAACACCTGTAAGGTTTTGAACCATGACCCATCGGCTCTGCTGTTATTTTATTATATTTTCTGTTGTTTGGCACGTTTTAAACCCTTCACTTGAAAACGGTTCCGAACTAGGAACCGAAACGTCTTAATTGCATCTTTCACCTGCACTTGATGGCTACCCTGTGTATATATATATATATATATATATATGTTTTAAAATATCTTCCACAGTAATAATAAACCAGCTCTTTTCTACTGCTTGCAAACCTCGATACGAATTCTCTGTCACATCAGAATACGGCATTCGACGCTGATAAAAGCCAATAACTTAATGGGTAAAGTGGTAGTGTGCTTCTAGATAACGCAAAAAAAAACCACAAATTAAGTAAATTCCTGTTGACTGTTGCTTCATTTACAAAATTATTTATTCCCTTTTTACTAGTTCCGGTTCTGGTAGTTCCGGTTCCGGTACGTCCAAATTATCGAGAATACTTTCTTTCTTCCGGATGTTCTCAGTAGCGAGTTCTGTCATATTCACAGGGCGTCTGGCACTTCCGGCCAAAGCTATGTTAGCCAAATAATGTTCACGTCTTAGCAGCACTTTAACCTTACGGGGTACTTTCGGAACAAACATTTTTATTATCGTTTGCATTCCAAACACTGCATTCTAAAAAAAAAAAAAAAAGAGAGACAGACTAATGAATTATAAAATAGTCATATAATTGAGATCTGAAGATTACAGTCACTCGGACGAGCAAGAAATGCTACAAAACAGCAGCGACAGTAACGCCCTATTGGCTACTAGCTAGCATCTGGAGAGTTAGCTACAAGGGGCACCAGATCTGGAGAGATAGCTACAAGGGGCACAAGATTAAAATGGTAAAAAAAAACAACGGCACTTCTAAATGGGCAGATACTGTGAGAGCGTATCTATTACCATGGTTAAGTCTTCGGACGATTTACTGCTACGTCAAAGGATCGTTTAATTGGTTCTTCTGTTTAAAATTCATGAAATTAAACCTCGGAAGACTTTGTTTTGTCGGTGAGTGGCCAGAGAAGTACGTAGCATGAAGCCATTGTTGTTAAACTTTAATAATATAGTGTCAATGCAATGTTTTAAGCTTGAAATTCGTGTATCGCGTGTCACGAGCACCTTTCACAGTTCAATCCGCATGCTATAGCATTTCATTTTTGGGGTGTTCACAGCGCGACTGGTGGCAGAATCGGTGGCTAACTGGACGACGCGTTGAGTTTATAACGTCAAGTCTTTTACATCCAGGAAGCTATGTGCTGTGCGAAAGAATACAACATAGATGTTTATGAGCGTATGTGGAGAGCTCTGCCACCATAATTGGGGGAAACATGTTTCAGGTCGTGCGGGCCCAGTGATGGATACCAGCTGACCCCACCATTGTAGGGGCCTTGCCAGATGAATAGCATCTTTAAAGTGCGTGCGGAAATCTGCGCAAATGCTTTCTTCTTTGAAGCATAGAACAAATTAATGGTACCTTTACTGTGGTGTATGCCACCACGTCACCAATGCACCACTGTGTGACGTCATCCATGGTTGCGCCATGGTTATGTCGGGGAAGACCCCTATATATTGTAAATAGCCTAACTAGCTTAACCAGTCATTTGTCTATAACTAATGTAGAAATTAACCGAAAATCAGTTATATATTCATAAAAAATGTCTTTAACCTTTTTACATGTTGTGGCTTTCATAATTTTAACAAAAGGATACTTTGAAAATATGCGTCAACCATAACCATGAGACCGTCCATGGGCCCGGCGAAATCTGCACGGACCCATTCATTAGGTTTTAAGGGGTACTCCCAGTTATGCATGGGACCCGCATGCTGCGTTTCTTTATTTTGTTGATAACATCACACGTTTTAACTTTTTTCTCCAGCTGTTCATCAATTTTAGGCCGTCACCATTTATGTCTAGCTGATCTTTTGATTTTAATTATAACACAATGGCCGCTGGTTAAATCTTTTAAGACTTGCTTACGAAACTGCAGTGGCACAATGACGCGACTCCCCCAAAATAGCGTACTGCAGTCAAGTGAGATTTCGTTCCAACGTATGAAGTTTGGCTTGATTTCAGGGTCGTCGACCTTCTCAGGCAACCGTGCTTAGTGTAACGTAAAACCTTTGACAAAATTGTGTCTACAGTTGTAGCTTTTAGACAATGTTTTGCCATGTATAGGGAGTGTACCAATGGTTTCAGCTGCCAGAACTTTGCAGTGCTCAGTTTACTCTTTAAACCTTTTACTGCTGGTTAAGGGTAAACATGGTAATGCTTCTGCTGTTAAGTTTGTTTTCCTCGCTATAATGTGTAATCTTGGTAATAACGTTCGTACCATGTAATGGGAATTATCGTACCGTCACATCCAGAATTGACTTCAAATGATAGTTGGACTCCATTCAATGTGCAATCCAATGACCATTTTTCAATTTTGACAAAATTCCCAAAATTCATCATTATTGCGTTGTTGGATAAATAATCACTTTTCGATTTATTATTCGGTTTCGCTCTTCAAAACTACTCAGATCAGCTTCCTGTTGTAACTTGTTTACTTTTTTTTTTACCCATACTTGTGTTTAGATTTTTTGTGCGTTGCCGGTTTAAGAAAAAGGTTTTGCGAGTGCTGCCACCCCTTTTATACGCGCCACTACTTTTAGTATGACACACGACTTTCAAATGTCCTTAGCTATAACAACGTCCACAACTACAGTCTTTCAACTTAGAGTGCGAGGGGATATATCCAGATTTGCAGCAAAAATAGCATATGATATGAATACTAGACTTTGTTTTAAAACCAGTTCTGAGTTTATGTTTTTCTCAACAAAATAGGCTGCTGCCGCTCCGCCTCTAATTTATGGATGATCCACCTTTGCTAATTCGAGAGAAAAAACTAACTCGGTGGTTTCTTTTAATGCTAACGTTTTTAAAGCAATTCACGCTGAACTGTTCCGTATCTCACACCTTCGACTAGCCTACTAGGAATCATTTCTTTGTTTACAAAGAAACATGAATAGAAATCATAAAATGTCATCATGGTTTTCAGCACGGAAATAAATTCACCGATTGTTTCGCCAGCTTGTTGACTATGCCTAAAAAATTTAACGCACTCACTCACAACACTAGGGCATGGTTCAAAATCGTCTACAACGGCTTTTACAAGATCATCATATGCGATTGTACCTGGCAAAGCTGGAGCCAGAATATTTATTATTGTGTCTTAACATTTCCCTCCCCACGTTTGTCATCAACACGCCAACACGTTCAATATTGGCATTTTTTTTCGGTTTAAAAAAATGATTTAAACTGTGTGTACTTAAATTGAATATCCAATTCGGCATCGTACAGATTGAATAAACCACTAAACTTGGGATCAGGCATTTCAAATTCCGTTTGATCAAATATAATTCCGACCTCCAACAACTAGTATAAACTAAATAACGGATGAACCCATTTACAAGGTTAACTTGATAACCACACTGCAGTTAAGTCCCCCTTAAGTAGCCTAGTTAAATCATTTAAGTAACACTAATTCGGTTCCCCTCCCGAATTTCCAAATTTTACTAGTCTATAATTTTCATAGCAGCTTTCAAAACGACTTTACTAGCTTACTAAAAATAATAATTAATGCGTTCAAATAACCAACCCCGTTTACTAATCTACTAACATGAGTGATTTTAAAAAAAAAACACACCAGTCATGATTTAACAACACTCAGCAATTTAACAAGGACACTAGTCTTAACCAGTCTATCCAAAACCATAAAATGTGCGTGGGATCTACAAGCATTAACAGATTAATTCGATAGCATTGGTATTCCCCTTTCTAGTAATGGAGGTGTTCAAACGCCTTCGCATCGCAAAAGATACAATCATGGTAAAATTATTCATTGAATGCTGGTACACACAAGATTAAACAAATAGTACTTACACAAAATCACTACAAAATTCCAGTTTCAACTAGCAATTGCCAAAATCAACACAAGCTGCACAATGCAGCCAGAAAAAAAATTAGAAAACTGATGCTTCATCCGTATCTGGGCAACTAATCTATTAGCCAAGTAGAACCTTTGCCTTATTACAACCAACGTAGGAGCTGCAGCAGGTAAGGACCTTTTAAAACGATACATAATTAACAATTTTTATCGTCGCCATTTGTAGCATATTAGGCCTTCCGTTCGAGTAGCCAAACAATTCTACAATAAACACCATAAGAGCAAAGGTGGGGAAGTGACAACATTTATTACATGACGCGAGTATTTATACAGTGGCTGACAACAACTGACCAATCACATGTGACGAATGACTAGTTAAGCTAGTTAGGCTATTTACAACACATAGGGCTGTTCTCCGACACGTCCATGGTGCAACACATCTTATGGATGTCACACAGTGGTGCATTGAAACGTGATGTGGCGGCATACACCACATTTATAACAAAACTTTATTCTTACCTCGTACACGAAAATAAAGATGAATTTTACAGCTTGCAACCGCCAGTAAAAACAGCAGTCAAGATCAAAGGAGTCATTTAAGCTAAAATACCTGCAACAGCAAAACAAGTAGACATAATGTACGCTTGCAGAACAATGTGGGCTCATTTTAAATGCATAAAGTTTAGTTTACTCTATGACAGCTTAAATGCATAAAATGAAATTAAGTGTTGGGATTTAGGAAAGTATAGGACGGGGGGGGGGGGGAATTCCAAAAAAAAAAAACTCGGTAGAGGGCTTCCACTCGTGCTTTACTGATCACTCCGTACTCTGGGTAAAATTTTCTGTATTTCGTTTACTTGGCCTATTTTGGCACTCCTACGTACAGCTAAGTAAATATTTGCGAATACAAGTTATAGGCCTATAGTTCCTCAAATATAGGCCTAACTACGCTCAACATCAACAATTCATGTGTGAACACACTACTACTGTAATTCCTTAGCATTCACTTACTTGGCCTATGTCATTCTACGTAACTAAAGACTGCTTTGTAAACATTTACGAATTCAAATATTTCGTTGATTTGATTTCTGTCCTCTCCTGGTTCTGAGGGGTACTAACTTGAAAAGTTGGACTTAAAAAAATTTAGGGTTGTCAGTTTTTTGTGGACCACCCCGTATAATACACTAAGGTTGGGATGCGATGCAAGTAAATTCATCATGCATTGTAATCAGGTTCATTCTTGGCACGGTAGCAAAGAAAAAGAGCGAGCGGTCGACAATGTGAAAAGACGTGCCCTGTAACAATCAGTAACAAACCAAATAAAGCTTGTTTCAATAATGCTTATTATTAGAGCCGAGTTGAATAGTTTCAAAGTTGGTTGAGGAACGATCACTGCATGCAAGATCGGTGTTACGGTTTTATCGCTCTTGGTATAAACACAGAAACTAGCAATTCTGCCACAATGACAATAAGCGTGTCGCCTTCCAATTAAAAACGTTATTTACGTCCCTAAGAAAACCAAACACCTGGGGTTCCAAGGGTTACTTCCCTAAGAAGCTCAAACACCTGAGTGGTTCCAAGGGAAGGGGAGCAGGGATGGGGCAAACTGACAACACAATGGAGGCATACGGGGGATGGAAGGTGGAATGGGGGTACCAGACAGGCTGTAGGAGAGGAAATTGAACCACACAATGGGGAATGGGTGGACAGGGAGTTCGAAGTGGGGACAGGAGAACCATCGTCGGCCCTTTTCAATTCATGCTGCCCAGTAAAGTATTTCACTCGTGCATGCAAGAACCAGCTAGACCGGCGTATGTTACGCCAGGGGGACGGATATTCTATAATCCCGTTTAGCAGATTATACTATTAGTTTAAATGGGTGACCTCTGGTTCTATTACGAGTTCTGCGCTCAAAATAAAGATTGGCATTGACACCACACAGGCCATGCAGGAGGGAGTAAGTTAGACCAAGATCCAATTTTATCCTGTGCATTTCAAGAGAATGAGCATGTAATACTTTAAGCTGTTCATTATAGCTCTTATCCAGGTAGATACTTTGTAAATCTTCTCTGCCCAGATTCAATGTAGTCGATATCCTTAATAAGGTGTGGTGACCATACCGGGCTGGCATATCCCAAGATTGGTCTTACAAATTCTCAGAGCACTCAGAATAAGGTGTTACGATCTCTCGATACAAATACACATTTCATAATGGCTGACAGTGTCTTGCAGATTTAACAGTGCAGTTACAGTGAGTAGCACTTTTTAAGTTATTCCTGAACCAATGTTCAAGAGTGGCATTTGTATACTACGGATTTGTTTCTAGATCCAACAGGAAAAATGTTACATTTATGTGCAGCCACTGATATTTGCCATTTAGTAGAAGACGAGATTGCCAAAAGTTCCAAGGATGTGACTAGTTCTTGATAATCAGACGTGACAGAACTGAACTGGTCGATATAACTTTAAGTCATCCGCAAGTTTGGGTATTTTCACCAATGGGTTCTCACTTGTAGATCTTTAATATCTACAAATTAAACAGCAATGGCCTCACGATTGAGCCCTGTGGGACCCCACTGGTTACATTCACAGTTTCTGAAAGGACTGAGCTTGCAGTTACGCATTGGGTTCGATCAAACAAAGATCTGGTTATCCAGTGTAGGTCATCCAATGTATCCGTTCTTGTTTGGAGACCATAGCTACATTTCTTATCCATTGTCCACTCTATCCAGAATGTCGATATGCACCTATGGTTAATGGCAAAATCAGTGCTTTAAATGAACATTTCATGGCTCAACTGGTCGACTGAAAAGATTTTTTAGTGGGCATATACCTTTTTTTAGTCAGCTGAAGCAAAATTAATAATAATAATAATAATAATAATAATAATAATAATAATAATAATAA
>JAHWFP010262985.1:5178-19580 GCA_023313725.1 Lithobius niger | reverse complement strand
TAGCGAGCGTTAACCGCTTCCGGTCAGCTGCCGGACGAAGCCTCAAGGCCCATTTTGAAGTACAAAAAAAGGTTCAAAGGGTTTTGCAGTAAGCGCTAACCGCTTCCGGTCAGTTGCCGGACGCGTCCTCAAGGCCCATTTTGAAGCTCAAAAAAGGGTTCAAAGGGTTTTGTAGCGAGCGTTAACCACTTCCGATCACCTACCGGACGAAGCCTCAAGGCCCATTTTGAAGCACAAAAAAGGGTTCAAAGGGTTTTGTAGCGAGCGTTAACCACTTCCGATCATCTACCGTACGAAGCCTCAAGGCCCATTTTGAAGCACAAAAAATGCAACATTGCAACAACATTGCAATTGCTGCTTTGCAAACGTTGGTTTCTGTTGTATGGTTAATTACGTTGATCTCTTAATAAGGTCACTGTAGTGGGTCAAATGCTTAGTAGTGAGGTTGAGGACGTTTGACATTGCGTACTGTTATGCATGGTAGTGTATTGTTGACGGGGTTTTTCCTTGGTCTTGAAAATGTTACGGCGTAATGGGGAAGAAGAAGTTACGGTAATCACAAAACTGTAGATTCCTCCAAGGAATATTTCTTGGCATTGCTGCATCAAAGCTGAGTGAAGTTTGCAGTACATCATCCTCTGCCTTCCATCATTCCTCTCAACACAGCAGTTTCCGTTAAATGACAAAAAGGAATAATCCAAACCAATATAAATTACATAATCAACTAATTGAAACAATTTTCAAAAACAGCAACACTTCAAACGTCCAGAATAATCGTTCCAGAATTCATAATTACAACATTGCAACTGCTTTCAAAATTAAACGTTGCTCTTTTCGTTGCTTGTAGCATTGCGTCTTACGAATCCACCCAAAACCAAAACTGGTGTTAAGAGAAACCGCCTAGTTTCCAAAATGGATCGGTCTTCGAAAGCAGTGCTATTCATCCAGGGAAAGGCCGCCAAGGTTAATCCGATTAGCCAAGTTAATCGCACCTACTAATAGTTCGAAAGTTAAATGAAAACTAGAAGATTGCTACTATCGCTTGCTTCCCTCATGCTGGAATCCATGAATGGTTAGGGTCTCGACATTGTTAGATCCCAGCACTCGGAAAGATCCCAATACTGAGGGACTTGTGTACAGTGAGTGATGTTTGTATCGCTGGTGTCTTGTGGTGCAGTTGCTAGTTTGTAAGTTTGGTGTAGATGTTTTATTATTCTGATTTTGTATTTGTGTTTGGTCGTTGTCGTGCAGAGGACGCGTGGTTTTTAGGGGGGGGAGGAAAGAGGCTGAATGGCGCGTCGACAGCTTGGTCATTAGCGACGTGGTTTTTAGCCGAGGCTCTCTAATAAAGAAAATCAATCGATCGGAAAGCGGGCGATATTCTACACTTCCCATCGAGAAACTACAGCGATCATCTGCAATTTCAACATGGCGATGGTTTTAGATCTGCCGGCTCGCAACGAAAAAAAGTCAATAATGAGAGTTTAGAAGTGACTAGAAAATTATTTCGTCAGACGGAATTCTTTATCTTATTCAGGGTTCAGCCCTTTTCTTAATTCTGAATTTCCCTGATATTTCCAGGTTTTCCAGCTGCATCCACGGCAATTTCCAGGTGTTTACGAGATATTTATTTAGGGAAACAGGCAATAGCTAATGGTTTATTAATATTTCTACAAAAATAATCTAACATCCCAGAAACGAGCTGTTTTAGAGACTAGTCCAGACAGGGCTAAATGTATTTTCATCACAGATGTTGGTACTAGCCTAAGATTTGGTTCAGTGTAAGTTACATCTAAAATACTTGTACGTATTAAAGCACAAATTAAATATTTACTACCAGCCTAGGATTTTGTTTCCGATCTGCAAATTCAAGAGAACTTAGAGAACAAATACAAAGGCATTTTTTCAAATTTCTCTGTCTTTTCCCTGATTTTCCAAAAAATTCTTGTTTTCCCTGAGATTTTCAGGTTTTCCAGGTTTTGTCTGAACCCTGTTATTGTCACGGATAGTAAGACTGCTCCTCGGTATTTACTCAAATGATGTCGGATTTAGCTAATCCAGGTAGCGTTGTAACCACGACAACGACACCTTTGCCATCGCGATTAAATTCTAGACTGCAACTGCGACATGCCGTTGCTTAAACGCTATTGATACAACTAAGGAAACAAATCGTAGCCTACTCCAAACGTTAGTCGGCCTACTGCCTCACTAACCGGTCAAAGAGACTACTTTTTTTTAGGGGGGAGGGGGGGGATAATGTGTGTGGGGGAGGTGAGCACACACTAGCAGGCGATGTTTGGCTTGGCTCGAACGCGGGATATCGTCATCCCATGTTGCATCCGAGATTTCAGTTCGTTTTCGAGTCGTCACTGTCGAATCATCATTTTTTTGTTCAGTTTGATCGTAATCAAGTTGCTCGGTGCGGTAGGGAATAAGAAAAAAACAAAAAAACTATGGCAACACATGTAATCCATCTCTCGGTGTAGTCGTGAATTGCCTCGTTGGCAAATCTGCCGGGCTCGGGTGTAACAGCGGACACATTCCAGCCGCAAATCTGTCAGCTAGGAGACAGTATATCGTGACCAACTCCAATAAATCGCGACGGTGCACGCGACTTGATTTTTAGCCAATGGGTGTTCTGCTTTTTGCTTCCGCCTCTTGCACGAGCTCATAGTCATTATTATACACAGGGCGCCACATTGAACGTTCAAGAAACGCACTTTCCCCCCACCCCCTAGTAGTTATTTATAGCACGCTTAATTTTGCTAACAAGATCGCATCTCGCCTTTATGCGCGCTCTCATTTGAATTAAAAAGCGCCGTTACTCTTTAACTCTCGGTTTCGTGTTTGGCTGCCAAATGACGCTCCAACATCGGGCGTTAACTTATTTATGTTTTTATTTTGAATACCGAATTACAGGGCTCCAGCCAAAATTGAACAAAGCATTTATTATTTTTTTTTTAGTTATTTGGGGAACATTGAACTGTCAGAATCGAACTAAGGCATTTCAAAACTTATTTTCTTAGTGATTCTTAACAGATAAACTAATGGATACCCCAACCGTACATAATTTTCTCTTAACCAAACTAAAACGCGTGGCTATGCGGTTTACAACTATCGGTTTTCTGTTTGGTCGTGGCGAAAGAGCGCGAGAGAGTGAGATTTGGACGTCATTATTTACTTATTTTTATATTTTGAAGAAAGACGCATGCTAGTTTGTTGTCCGCCAAGATTCAACACCAACACCAGCGTCCGTAAACATATTTTTCAAAAATTTCTTTCTTCACCCTCCACCACGAAGACTAAGCTCACATGTGGTGTACAATTATGTTCAGCAAACCTAAGCTCAAATTGGACTTGGACTCCTCAACAAGGGCGCTCGAACATTTGGGCACTTATTTTTTCAGTTCTTTGAATTCCGTTATATACATCTTCCATTGGAAATGTTGCTCCTTCCTTTTTTTCTGTGCACTTTTCCCTTTATGGGTGCTCGTGGCCCTTTTTTGGTGCTCTTTGCTCTTTTTTGGTGTTCTTGGCCCTTTTTTGGTGCTCTTTGCTCTTCTTTGTTGCTCTTTGCCTTTTTTGGTGCGCTTTGCTCTTTTTGGTGCGCTTTGCTCTTTTTGGTGCTTTACCCTTTTTTTGGTGCTGTTTGCCCTTTTTAGTGCTGTTTGCCCTTTTTAGTGCTGTTGGCCCTTTTTTTGGTGCTCTTTGCCCTTTTTTTGGTGCTCTGCCCTTTTTTGGTGCTGTTTGTCCCTTTTTTGTGCTCTTGATACTTTTCTGGTGCTCTTTTGCCCTTTTTTGACGCTCTCTACCCTTTTTTGGTGCCTTTGCTCTTCTCTGCACCTCGGCGGTGCTTCCTTCCCCACTTCCCCTTTTTAAAAGTCTGGGACGCCCATGTTCCTCAATGGCGACGGCTGGACTAAAAGCTGTTCTGCGATTGTGTTTGGCGCTGTGAAAAACGGTTTCGAATTTGTAGAACTTCCTTGAAAAGCTCTGAATTCCAAGGAAGCCACCAAATTTGTTAGCATCACTCCCAGCCAGATTCAATCGAAATTGTGACACCACATCCAAATCCATTCCTGGTTTTACAAAATGGTAACTCTTTTTGAGTTGCCAACAAAATTGTTTGAACCTTGACAGGGTGCGTTTCAGTCTATAACCCATATACATGCACTGTGATACTGGAATGAAATTATATTTTAAATTTTACGTTCCTAAACTTGTCCGTTAAATTTTTTTTTACTCGATTTATGTTTTGGTGCTTTAACAAAACTAAAGCACCAACGACAACCACAAAAAAATAAGGAGAACAAGAAAACTACGACGAAAAATCAAATAAAAAAAGCAACGAAGAAGAACAAGACGACTAATTTTTATTTTTATGTAAATTTCTTGAAGTCTTATATCGTCTGAAGAAAACTGTTCGTGTAGATGAATCCTGCTCAATTTTGAATTGGGTTGAATTTTGAACGTTACTATTCAACGTTATTCATATTGCGATTGGTTTCGGTTTCGATTCGCCTTAGAGCGATCTTGCATGCCTACAGCATTTCCTGCGTAAACCTTACACGTTTCTCATTATCGGGACGGGTTGTTGGTTGGGGCGGCCATAGCGTGACTCTTAAGGTGACGTGCGTATCGAATTGGACGTAGGACAAGTAGATTAACTCGCCAGGCGTCAATATTCACTCAACATACCAGGTAAAGAGCGCCATTGCATGCTGACAAATTAACCTTACGTCGTGCGTAAACTGATTACCGAAAGAAACGATTTTTTTTAACGTCCGCATTAAGAAAGACGTATTAGAAGAAAGAATAAGAGTAAAAAAATGCCGCTTAAAAATATAAAAATGGTTAAAGGCAAATCGAGGAGATTGACAGTTATGGGCCTTTTTTTTTTAACTCATAAATTAAAAAAAATCCATTTCATGCAGCGCTTTATAGAATAAAAAGAATGACTATGAGTTTTACCGATTTTAGTACCATGTCTTGCCACTAGATAGCGTTGTTAGCGAAGTGTTGTTAGTAGTTTAAATAATATTTTCCAGAGATGTTGCAGTATAGAGAAAAAAAAATACACGCTTGCGACACAACGCTACGGAGCCCTGTAGATGAAATACCAAAAAAAAAAAAGGTTTGTTATCTCGACATAACCATATTCGTTATCTCGAGATAACAAACTATATTACTACTTCCGTTACTACTTCCCGTAAGATCGCAGAAACGGAAATTCGTTATCTCGACATAACGAATTTCCGTTTCTGCGATCTTGCGGGAAGTAGTAACGGAAGTAGTAATATGCCGCCTTCGATAACTACCAATTCAAACTCAACCAAACTCAACCATCTGGAGGCAGATGGCACCGTTAACACACAGAATGGCCATGAGCAAACTCCACTCTGCCTCCAGAATGGACGAGTTTGGTTGAGTTTGGCTTGGGGTTTTCGAAGGCCCTGTTTGTTTGTTATCTCGAGATAACGAATTGGTTATGTCGAGATAACAAACCTAATTTTTTTTTTGGTAAGTCCTCTACAGGGCTCAGTACAACGCCGTCTAGTGGCAAGAAATGGTATTAAAATTTATTGTTTTAAATGCTGTACGCAAAGGAGGTTAACTTAAAAAAATCTATTGTAAACCAGGTGTAGAATAGACGGTTTGCAACACTGCTAGCTATGGGAGCTCATGTGTATGTCCATGTTCGAATGTTTTATTTTTATTTTTGCGCTGACTGACTAATAAACGCTGATTTTCGTTCGCTTTGCTCACTCAATCAGTGCATCCTGTGACTCTCACACACCCCACCATTAATACTCCCTTCTCCCCCTTTCTATGACCACTTCTACTATATTCTTCAACGTTCATGTTCGCGGAAGTATCAGCCATCCAGTGTCTCAAATCCCCGCCCCCCGGGGGGAGGGACACCCCCCCCCCCCCCCATTCTAACGACCTCGTCCGTATATTCTTCCAAGTTCATGTTCATGTCGGTAGTGCTGCAATTAAAGGGAGTGCAAAGGGTGCAAGGCGCCTTGGTCCAGCAGGCAAGGGGCCCTAAATTCAAAGGGACCTAACTTTAACATGAAGATTACCATAAAATATGCCACAACCTTGAATCCAAAATTGTTACGTTTTTGGAGGGCCCTACATTTTACTCTTGCTCCCCTCCCAACCCCTTTGAAAACGGCTAGCTGCGGCACTGCATGCCGGGGGAAATAAATGAGGCTCAAGGTGGTCTTGATGCTACCCCTTCAAGAATCATGCTGTCTTGAAAAGCTTCCCCCAAATGCTTCCCTTCTACTTAACTCTTTAAAAAATGTTGCTTAAAAGTATAAGAATTGATTTATACGATCTTATTATATGTAGATACTTACAATTTCGGCATTCACTCCAACAACATAGAACGTTTTGTAATTAATAGTCGAACTTATACCAACCTCTTGAGTCCTAAATGATCCCCCCCCCCCCCGTAAGTCATGTAAGTTAGGTCAGTCGTGGGGTTCATTTGAGCTGCCATTCACTTGGTTTAGAGATGAGGATGCTAACCACTAGGCTGTGCATGCTCGTTTTACTAAGGGTGGCGGGGACATTTTACAAAACTCGCCATGCCGCTTGCGTACTTCATTTTTACCCCGTCTTGTTGAGGTCGTTTCAAAAGAACGCCGGGCCTCGAAGTTACGAGGGGCATGTTTTTCTTGTTCTATTATACGTACGTCATCAAGCAGCGACGCGGCGAAAACTGGGTTTTTTCTTGCCTGTTTACTTAAATCAGCATGATGAATAAAGCACATCTTAAGTTCGTTACATTTCAAATGACTCTGGGTTGCTCCGCCGATACCAATGTACCGATCTAGCTTTGAAAATGTGAGCCCTTATCCCGTGTCTGCTTCGACATTACATTAAGGTGTTCGCTATACCGGTTAACTTCAACATTTGTTCACTCAAGACGCAAAATTAACACAACCGTAAATTAAGATTACTCACAGAATATAAGGATCATGCTTCAGTCATATTAAAATTTATCTTTTATTTCTTAGTTCCATAACAGTCGTTCCGCATGAAAATCGTTTCCTGCCAGGTGAAATTCGAGCCAGAAGAAGACAAAATCAGAAAACGGCGAAACCAGAACGCCATACGACCACGTCACCCAAGTGCTGCTATGACGAAAACGTGGCTAGTAAAATTATTTTACACCCGACTAAAAATTAAACATTTTGTGTTAATTTGCATAAACGGGAACTCAGGTCATTCAAAAAATCATGAAAATACTTTCGTATGTATAGCCCTAACAATTATTTTCCCAAGAAGAGTGTTAGGCTATTTTCCAATACTTTTCTTTCAGCTCATGATTCAATTCAAAGGTCAACCGGTTAATTAAAGAGTCACAATTTCCTCCATGACTATCGTATTTTTAGAACTTATTCTATTTTCTACATGAAGTAATGAACATGTCAGGCTCACACGGAGCCTCAGTCCCACACGTCAACCTCCCACAGCAGGGGGTGGATAGTCTTAACCCCAAAGGTGTGCGTGACGTTTATATATATATATATATATATATATATTTTTTTTTTAACATTTTTTCTACCTTCGTTCAAACTGCTACGATCGAAGATTCGTGCAGCATTTTTACCACGACTACGTTGTCACTGTGCTCATTAGCTCGAGCTCAGGTCGATAATAGCTTATACGTTACATGCACACACAGAAATGTGGGGGATACGTGAGGGGAGACGGGGGGGAGAGTGTGAGGAGGAGACATGTTTTCAGAAGCTAAAAATCGAATCTGCCGTTGCCCTGTAATGTGCGCATACCAGCCCTCTGCCGACTGTGTGAAGCACTATTATAGCCGGTGCAAAAATAATTCCGCCGAGCTTGTTAATGTTGAGACGAGTAAATTTATACAGGAATTGATCGACGTGTCTTTTAAGTTTGGGTTTCGTGTTGAGATCCTGCATGACGAACATCAAACAGTATGTACGATATTGATTATAAGAAAAAAAAATGGTAACTGAAATAAGTACGTGATGTTTAAATAACAAATGGAAGCTGTTTAAATGAGACATAATACGACGACACGACAATCATAAATGGGAAAACCTATTTTAAGGTATTTAACTGACTGGGTACTGGGTAACCACTCAGTTCAATGCTGTACACAGGACTGCCGGTTGCCAGAATGTCTCAGCAGTCTTCGGATGTCCTCGGATTTCGAATAAGTCCGTCGGATTGCCGAGAAATCCTTGGATGGCTACAGCGATCCAGCTGTAGCTTTTTTTGACGCCCACCCAGCTGTAGCTTTTTTTGACGCCAGAAGAAGAGAGGGTCAATGTTGCTAGGTATATCCTATCGGAAATCCTAGGTTCTTTTACCTGCCACAATCGACATGAGCACGAGACATCACAGGGCCCTTCTCTGCCCGAAAATGCCAGGGGTGGCTGAGGCCGGATTCGAGCCCGGGACCTCTGGCACTGGAGACGGTCATGCTAACCATCAGGCCACCTTGCCCCACCTTGCTACAGCGATCCAGTCGGATTTACGGACTGCGTAAGTGAATTGCCATTGTGAGGCCAGAGTTTTGCATTGTAAGTTCGGACTTACGGACTGCCAAATAAAAGTAAAAACAAGTCCATTGGAATACCGGACTGCGAGGTCAGACTGCCGGAAGGCAAGGCCTGCCGGACTGCCGGACTCCCATTAAAAATTTAATGTGTGGTGCAGTGGCAACCCGGACTACTGCACTGTGAGTGAGGTTGGCGTTAATGACCTAGCTGTCGACGCGCCATCAAGTCTCAACCCCCCCCCCCATTAAAATTATTGCGCAGCGAACTAGATGTTACTACTAAACATTATTAGTACATGATTATTACGTAACACATAAGCTCATAAATTATAGGTTGTTCTTCACGGTTTAAATTCCATTCCACCTCTTGACCTGGCATTAGCTACATCTCCATTAAGCTTGCAAATAGTGTTATTTTTCATCTTTGCTGGTTAAAGGTAATGTCCTGTTACGCCACTTCAATACATACAATCACTTAAGAATTACAAAGACAAATACTAACGTTTCTATTCAATTTTCCAAACAACCAGTCCAGCACAACTCGCGACTATTGGAGACAATTTGGCGCCACACCATGACGCAAGGCGTGCGATTTGTTGTTACGTCAGTCTTCTAATACCTTCAGAACTACAATCAGAACTTGGTAAAATTCTAGTACAAACAGCGGAAATGACGTCACATCTTCGACGCTACTTTTGGTGTTTGACGTGTACTCAGTTTGAAGGCCATGGCACCAGGGGGCTCCCAGATCGCGAAGGGGATCATAACCAAAGAAAAAATAAATCTCAGCCGCCAAAACCGCCCCTGAATCAGCGGGGAGCCAGCAACAAACCAACCAATAATCCAATTTTCAAAACAAGGGCACAAACACCAAATAAGATGTTGTATTAGTTCTCATCATAGATTATAGCAAAAACAAACAAGCACTCAATTAAAAGGATTAAAAGAACAAAGACAATGCCAACGAGGTGTGCCAGTTATGATCTCCATAAAAGTATACTATATCCACAACACCAACACACAGCAAAACTAAACAGTAAATATAGTATAATCGAAGTAGAATCGGGTCCACCTACTGGGGTACCGATACGTTATAATTAATGATAAAACAGAAAAGAAAAATCATTCAGTGCAGAAGGTGCAAAAAAGGAGGGGGAACCACAAAAAGACATCGGACCAGCGGGGTGACCCAGCAGCAGCATACCCACCGAGAAGGAGCAACTGCCCCAAAGAGGGAACGACGTGACATCCTGAAAAACCCATTCGACCACAGTTCAAACAAATCGTGATCTTCAACAAGAATATCGCATAAAATCACAAAACTCCTTTTAGTAGCTGGGCAGAATGAATTCGGGGGTAGCCCAAAAGAAACCAGCATGGATAACATGTTTCAAGAATTAGCCCATGCAATGTTCCTAAAAGGCAGAGAACACTCTTCTAGAACATGTTTCACATCTTCGAGTTGGGCTCCATATTTGCAAAAAAAGGTGGGTTCTCTTCCCAAACCTGCCGAGGTAGTCAGAAAAATTGACACTTTCTGTAATATGCTGAATTGTTTTAGCCGAGTAGCTCTCGAAATGAAGAAGTCCAGCAGTGGGCAAGAAACCGTAGGAGGGCGTCCTTTCGTGGAGTTCCACCCACGAAATTGCCAACCATGGCAGGTGTCAATCATACCGAGGAATTTAGAGTGTGAAGAAAGGAGAGGAAATTGAGCCAAGACTTCTAGGGTTGCTGATCTGGTAGCACTGTCTGCAGCTTCATTACCGGTGATACCGAAATGGGCGTTGACCCAGGAAAGTTAGGAGTTTTAGCAGAATCGAGTTCCATAAGCAGTGGCATGTAGTTTGGGGAATTTTGAAAGGGATTGCAGACAGCGGTTAGGGAAGAAGAAGATCCACGGTAAATAGCAATATGATTCTCGTCGTGAAGGTGTCCGATTGCGTAACGTAAGAATACTACAATAGAGTGCACTTCTGCTTGAAAAAAAACAGAATTATTACCTCTGGTCTGAAACCATGGCTGAAGACCTCCTTACCATCGAAAGAGACAACAAAGGTGGCACTGGTACGCCCCTCTAAATGAGAACCGTCCTTAAAAATTTTGCAGTGGAAGTCGTCAACAGAAGAAAAAGAGTTCATGTTGGTGAATGCTCTGGACACAGGATGAAGGAAGAGCATGGGAGGGTCGTGTAGATTGTATTCAGAAGGCCATGACATGAAAGAGCTGGGGGCGATCCCAGCCAAAACAAAAAGTGAATCTGATGGAGTTGTCCTGTTAGTTCTCAATGGAGTAAAAAGCAGGCAAGTCGCCAGACAAATACGCAACGGGCCACACCCCCAACTTGGACAAGGTCCAAATCTTGTTTCGAGAAAAACACACCAGGGCACGAATTAATCTTGAAACGCTTGTCATCCATACACATACACCACCTGTACATAACCACTTAGTGCCAGATAATAAATTTCTAAAAGAATATTTTCCTGTAATTAAAACACTTAAACTCGACTCTTTTGCCAGGCGTATTGTAAAACCCACATAACGAATGCATCACACCTTTGAAACACGTGACCCCGATTTGCATACACCTTGCCTTGCGATGTGGCATCCCAACGGAGCAGGTGGGTCGTTGCTTTTCTGCTGCCATTTCTGCCTCTTTTGAGGGGAAAAATTGGTGGTTTTTATCCATTTTAAATTACTATTTTATGCTTTTAACGTAGGATGACTTAGTGGCTTTTGCCATGCTTTAATTTTATTGCTAACCTGATAACGAAAATTGAAAATTTTCGAAACGTTGTTTGTATTTTATGTAGCACTGCTTGGTTTGCCTTCACACAATCTGTTACCGTGCTTTTTATACTCCATTACTGTTAGTTCTCAGCATGGGTAACAGAAACGGCCTGGCCAAAGAATCCAAAAGTAGTGAATTCTTAATCAGTCTGGCAAGTCTGCTTTAAACTTCAGCACCAGAACAATATCATGGGAAGGATACAGCTAAGACAGACAATTCTTTGTATGGCCTGAAGGACACGCAATGCACAAGCAACAATGCACAAGTTGTTACCCACACGAAAGATCTTCTTCAAATCCGTTAAATGTGCCTTCTTGGAAAATGCTGGGTCAACCAAGAAGCGTAAGTAGCGGAAACATGCTGGTTGTGATTCTGGTCCCCGTGATTTCGATGCCAGGATGCCTCAAGGTACTGCTAGTTTTTTGACACAGATTTAGGTCAAATCTGTTCCCATTCAAGGCACACTTTGCACAGTGAAACGTAGTGAGTGTTTTACGAGGATTGAAGCACAACTCCTTGAGGTGAGACCGGTCGGTGAGATCGTCGGAAACTGTTCAGTCTTCAAGAAAACATTAAATCAAGTAGAATAAATTGGCTGGAGTTTCAAGCCTTCATCGAACCCTTAGAAAACTGGAGGCAGAACTGAACGTGTTCGATATATCCAAGGTGATGGCAAAACAATGAGAACCGCATTCATGCAGAAAATTGACGGAGTTGCAACAGGCACTTAATACAAGGCGGGACTTAAGGATTTATGTCATTAGACAACAGCCAGCGGAGGTGCGAAGTTTTGAGCATATGAGAGGTATGAGGGATGGGGCCTTTTGGACTCTCTCCAGAATCGGTTTCTACAATGATGATTATTCTTTTAGGTGGCAAGCCCCTGACACCGTACTCTTACATGATTACTTTATATGTCCCATATCGTCCTCCAATCAGATGCCTGGTGAAACTCTTTGCCGGAAATATGCTGCCAGTGAAATTCGTACATGGTATTCTTTTTGAATCGTCCAGCAGACAACGCTGTACTACCTCCCACTGGGGTGAATAGCGGGAGGGGAATAGCCTAAATGACTATGAACTGATGACCTGTTTGGAAAAGTTTTGGAATCAAAAACTGAAACAAAATTGTTTGGCCCACATATCAGTTAGCCCGGTGTTGATCGCTGCCTAGCCTCCCGATCAAGTCTGCCCTGGTTGCCTTGGAGCAAGGCCTACTAGACAAATGACTGGACTGCAGGAGTACATGGTTGGACTTCTGGACGGCGAGATCGGATTTGTGGAATTCCGACCTGACAAAAGAACTGCCAGACTTCCAACCGGACTGCCGGACATCCAAAATGACAGCTGCACTTCCAAAATGAATGCCGAACTTCTGAAATGACGCTGGACTGCAAAATGGGTCTCGATAAAAATGTGACCCATTTGACCAACTGAGCCACCAACCCATGGGTCAGTTGCATCTCTGGTTCATGGTGGGTTCGTCGAAGGTTTGTGTTACTTTCTTGTTTCTTTCTAGTATCAAGACATTTGTTATTAGTGGTCGTTTTCATGGTGAATGAGTTGTGGAGAGGACAGCCTTGCTGCCTGATGTCAAAGTCGAGGATAATAAGAACAGATTTTCAAAACGGTTCATGTTTGTTTATTTGCTAGTTCTTGTTAGTTCATGTTAGATTTTATGTGTCTTTTTGGTAGTTATTGGGTAGGGGGAGGGGGTACGGGTTATGTTCGTGAATTTGGTTTTAGCTACCTGAACATGAGGGACACCTGCAGGGGGTCATCGGCCAGTTCAGCTACACCACTGATGTCGAAAACAACTGAAATGTGACGTAATCTAAACCTATCCCATGTATTAAATTTAGCTTCTCATTCTTTAACAAGCAATTATTAACTGAAAGCATTATTGGATAGATTGTTTGTGCAAATTGTGGTCCATAGAACCTTCTACATTGAAACTTTGGTCAGACATTTTAGTTTACAGATCTCATCTGGTGGGCAGTTTTAAACGTGTAATTTGAAATTTCAAAGCTTAAGTTTGAAGTTTGCTGACTGGCTTTTAGGCACAGCAGACTTCCATTCAAAAGAAAAGTCAAACCGATTGACGATTGGACAAACAGACATTAAACAAAACAAAAGCAAATTACGAAAACGACGATGGCTCCCTCCAGTAGAATGTGGGGATAATTTTGCTCAAACCGAGGAAGCCATGCCTCTTGTTGGGGAGGGGACGGCGGATCACTCGTGACCTCGCTCCTCTGCACTCGTCAAGAACTCCTTTGTTTTCGCAAAACTGAAATTCCCTTAGTTAATTGGCTCTGCCTCACGTACACGTATTTAAATGTAAAAGGCAGTTACGTCAAGCTAACAAATCGACTTATTAAGTTGTCTTTTAATTTTATTTGTCATAGGCTGATTGACTGATTGGTATTTTTGTTGGCTAGTATACAGTTTTGAATTTACGCATTAATTTCTGAAATTCCTGAACGGAAACGTCCGGGCAGAAAGTACCTGTTAACGAAGGGACTGCTCCGGAAATCGTATTTTTTTTTTCTCCTGTCACAGTATGTTGTAGAGTTTCGTGTGGCTGAATTTTATTAATTTTTAATGTCTAAATAGGTTAAGGTTAAGTATGTTAAAATCGCTCTTATAGGCTTTGGCTGAAGTTTCTTTTTAAGTATATTTCGAACTTGCAGGATTATTAGCCTAGTTTTCGTATCGTCGGGAAAAAAGAGCTGGTCGGGTTAGGCCTATAAGCTCGTGGGAACTATAACGATACGCAAAACACCGCAAATCGCTAACAGACGTATTTATTTTTTTACGTTGGGGAGCAGTCAGGTTGGTGGACTAGGTAGACCCCGTAAAAACTGTTAGATCGTCCAAAAGTGTGGGTTATCAAAATTTACCATAGGGACGTGGTTTGGTTTTAAAATTAACTGGACATACCGGCCACAGTTTGATTCTGGTGTTGTGTGACCATGATGTCATAACCTGCTTTAAGCTTTTTGGCGCGTTTTAAGTATGTGAGTCGGTTTTTGTGCGGGCAGTGGTGGGCAAAGG
>JAHWFP010262984.1:0-15130 GCA_023313725.1 Lithobius niger | reverse complement strand
TGGTTTCTTGTTGTTGTTGCTGTAAACATGTCCGACAAATAAACGTGCGTTTTCCAGCCATATTAATGAGGACTTCCTTTCAGACTTGAATTTCAGTCCTACTTGTTGCAACCCTCACCACTTGCCACTCGGTGAATGAAAATCAACAGTCGGCACCGTAAATGTATCCCAACTCACCAAAATGGCGACTAACAATTGACAACACCACTCAAATAGTGTCATCTCGCGGGAATCGTTTAACTAGAGAGGAATGCTTTGCTTCATTATGCTCAGATTTACAAGTAATTTCACTTCGCTTTTTTAAGTGGCACGAACCCAAACAAGGGCTACGCAAGTCGCAGCAATTGATTCTGCAGAAATACTGGGGTTAAAGAAAATTATTAAATGCCGTAAATGCATAAATTAGAAAAACATGTACTGCGTACAATGTACTTTTGTAAGTTGACGTTAAGAAATAAAGTGCTTCATAAGATCTACTGGCAAAATGGTGACTGCTACTGGAGTAACACTTGAGTCTAGGTTACCTACTCGCCAAAACGGCGACTAGCAATAAAGAATAATGGACAAATAATGGCATCGCCAGAACAACATATGTTACAAATGAACACTTTGCTGCATTGCACTCAGATTTACAAAGTTACGTCAGCTTGAAATTAAAGGAATTACAAAATGCAATAAATGCATTAGAGGCAAATAAATCCTTCTGGTATGTCGTGCGACCCGTTGAGAATAGCGTTTGCAACATTTGCACTGGTTAGAGTTATTGTTGCAAAATCATCTCGCACGAAAGAAAAAATAAGAAAACAACTGTGTTGGCAACATTTACATATGTTTAAACTAATGTTGCAAAACTGAGTCCTACAGGAAAGCCAACATGGATGTATGTACCTTTAAACAATTATGTGTAAGTGCATGCATATGTGCAAGGAGACACCCGGAAATGGTGATTGCTATACATATAAGGCTATGTATCAAACAAATATTGATTACTGTTGGATTTACATTCGAGAAGGCTGTTTCGTGCCGCCATGTAACCAACGCCTGTCCACTGTACCTTTGACAAAGGTTTGGTTTTAGCTTTCAGTTTCAATTGCTTCTCCTTTATTTATTTAACTGAAAACGTATTGACAAGCTTTCACCAACTTCAGAACTCTATGGATTGTAACACCTTGTATGTGTTATAATCCTGGAAATCACTTCGGCAATAGAGCAGTGACACGACGTAGTATTATTGTATATATCTCTATGCTGGAGCCTTAATGGGTTAGCTGCAAGGGGCACTTCAGAGAGAAACAGAAGGGCGTCATACTGAAACCGATGCTGTGAAGAGTGATTTCTTAGACCTAAAATGCGCGATTTTTGTTGTTGGAGAAAACAAAGTTATTTTAAGCCTATAAGCAATCCGCTCTTCCATTGTTTTTCCCTCCATTTTTATGTAGTGCACCTTGTAGTTATGCCCTCCAAAACCCATACTGGTGCCAATATGGCGGTAAATGTCACTGCTCTATAGCCGCCAGCAAATAACTTTTTTTACACGGGCCCTCTGGATCCCAGGCGTCTTCGGATCTCCGGCGTCATTCGGATCACGTAACCTCGCTCTCAGAAGTTCTCTGCCCTCACACTAGCTGGCAAATCAAACATGGCGGAAAACGGCACCGATTCAAGTCAGCCCAAGTGAGTAGCAACCAGTATTCAGAGCTAATCCGCACATTTTTCAACAATGAATCGACTTCTCATTGCGAGCGTTCACGGGAAGATGAACTTGAAGACGTTTCTCCGGCTTCCTGCATTGCGGTTAGTAGGCAAACCCGCGTGAACGCTCGTTCAAATGAGTACGGTAGTTGATCGGAGATTGTTAAAAAACATGTTAACACCTATGAACGATCGAGCGAAATATTAAATATTACGATAAAGTCGATTCATTGTTCAAAAATGTGCGAATTAGCTCCGAATACTGGCTGCTACTCACTTGGGCCAAGGATGCTTCTATGTATATTTCATATGATTTGGCTGTGCTATATTACGAGCTTAGGGCATGGACCTAGACTTTGGCGACGATCGAGCACATGGGAATGATGTGATACGATCTCGTTTCGAGACGTTGTTATGACTACGCAAAACAAATAAAATAATTTTAACATTGAAGATAGATAATTTATGGTTCCTCTCATAACATAGTGTGAAGTGAGAAAATTTTACTCCAGCAGTATAGAAATATTTTAAAAAACCAGGTTCGCAACACAACGCATCATTCACATTCTCGCCTACTGGTTGCTAGGCAACAACAAGTAACGCAGGCAAGCCATCCAAATTCAGCTGCCCAACAGCCAAACAAACAAAATAGTTGTGAAATACTGAATTAACACGTTTAATTTTTTTTTTTTAATTAGTATAAAATAAAGTAATAAGACGAGTGTTTGTTTTAGCCCCACTTGTGTTTGAAATAAACCACATAACTCACACGAAAAACAGTTGGACCACGCCAACCGACGCCAAGGTTAAATAGACAGAAGCGTCTCGTAATTTCGGCAGTTCTAATCACAGGGGCTCGTTACAAAAAGCTTGTTTTGAGACGACCCCCTCTGGTTCTATTACTTTCCACAATCAAAGCATGGCGAGGCGAAAACTGGTTGTAGTTAAATTAACACGTGGCCCCTTGAAGCTTGTGTAAATCTTGGATTAGCGAAACAAAACGTAGTTAATACATTGACAGTGACGCGTGCATTCATTTTAATGCGACCGCTTGTTTGTTGACATACGTAAAATTAACCGGTGCAAAGTTAGGCTCCAAACCAACATCGTTTTTTGTCAACTCCCGATTATTTCGTGAAATAGCATTGCAAATAGCGTTCCAATGGTGGAATTAATCTTGCTTTGGCTCACTTAAATCGGCGCCGTTTTCTACCATATGATTTGTCAGCTGGTGTGAGGGAAGAGAACTTCTGGGAGCGAGGTTATGTGATCCGAAAGACGCCAGAGATCCGAAGACGCCTGGGATCCAGAGGGCCCGTGTAAAAAAAGTTATTTGCTAGCCGCCAGTATACGGCACCGCCATCTTTCAATGATCTGGAAGTACATGGAGTAGACAAACGTAAGAGGTCGTGCATCTACAGATGGCTCATTACGTTTCGAACGGAAGTGTTTGTCACACTATGGCACCTTATATTCAGAGCGAGTGAACACAACTTGACTATGAAATATTACTGCATGCAGGCTTGGGTAAGCAAAGGACATAGTGTTGGACCAGTAAATGCTATCACCGCACCGCTACATTAAACGTTATTGCCAATGTCCGAATATAATTCTGACGTCTAAGCGAGCAGTCTAATACTAATCCAGCAAGTGATGCAGCAAAACCTGTAATCGTCGCCTTTCAAAATGGATCTTCTTGCATCGAGGGTTTGGCTAAGCGAATAAAGCTTTGTGACTTTTATGCGGAATATTACACAAAGTGACACATATTTCCTTTGGTTGGTAAGCTAATCCCTTTAAATGAATTTTATTGAAAGTCACATTTGTTGTGGACGCAGTGTTCTGCACGCGTCTAGCGGTCAACTGCAGCAGCGACAATGTGGCCAAAAAAGCACACAAGTTAAAGCGCGCCAAATGGTGGCTGCAGTTAGTCAGCACATGGCCCATTGAAAGGAAAGATAACTGCAGCATTGAAAGCCATGCAGCATCCCACTCTTCCGGTCGCCGCCCCTTGAATGAGGAATTAAAGCTGGCCTCCTTAACATTATCGATTCTAGGAGAAATAAACTTTAACCCAGACTAATAAATAAAGCATTTTGCTACAAACACGGGCGCTCCAGTGAATTATGGCTCGGGTGACTTCATCCTAACGGGAAAAGAAGGAAGAAAGAAAGAAAAATTGAAGGCAGCCATTTAAACTCTCGAACATGTTTCAGAACGAAAGAAGCAAACTAAAAGACTATGATAACAATGATAATGAAGGTGGAAAATCCTCTGAGACATCGGAATTAAGCAGCAGAACGCCAATTGGAGGTAAGGGAAGGGTTGCCACGGCCATCTTGGGATTAAGCCAGCAAGGAGGGAGAAGCGTAAGTGATAAATAAAGCTGTACTCGATGGCCAAAATTCATGGGTCGACTCCGTTATGTAGCGCTTGGGGAACTATTTCTTAAAAGAATTGCTATATTTCTGCCCTCACTTGGGGGCCATCATCAGGCATAAACACAGACGAACAGAGGAGGTTTCTTGAGTGCCACCTAATGGAGTCGATCCATGAATTTTGGCCATCCTTTACAACAGAGCGTTCAATTGACCCAAGCATTAAGGCTATACTTTTTAGGCTGACGTCCTTGGATCTTTCTCACATTTAATAGGGGGATGTATTTTGACCTGGGAAGTTTGTTTTTCGTGTTTTGGGCGTTAACTCAACTTTGAGGACAACTTCCTTTTTAATTTAACTGTGTATCTAGTAGACAATTTTCCCTCATATTCAATCCGTGAACACTAGGACCCGTCATTTTTTATGGATTTTAGCTGGTAAAGATTATGAAGAATTGGTAAAAAATGGAGCCTGTAGTTCACAAGTCACAAGTTCACCTCGAAGTACAACAATCAAGTTACCAGACCAATTACCGAATTGATTTTTAAAAGAGTTTCAGACTAGTGGCGTTGACTACACTTTTTGGTAGCATGTTCCAGTCATTGATCATTCGATGTGAAAAGAAGGTACTGGCAAGCCGTAATCTAGTTTATGTTGTTTGTAAATGGTAAACTTGTGGCCTCTTTGATTATCTTCATGTAGGACCCAAAATTGGTGTCTGGGTATGTCATACGAATTGTGAAGAATCTTGTATGACTTCGATAAGGTCACCCCTTTTTCCTTTTCTTTTCCAAAGATGGTAGGTGAAGTTCGTTAAGCCATTCTGGATATGAAGGTTTACTATAAGTTGGAACCAGCAGAGTAGTTAGTTCTTCTTTGCATTCTTTCAAGGCTGTTAATATCTTTCATAAGGTGCGGAGACCACAGAACATTGCCATATTCAAGGATACTACTTTCATTGTTGAGTTATTTCGAACCATATAAGGGGGGTAGTCACAGACTTAAGTAAATTCACAAAGTAACCAAGAACAAAAACGAAGTGAAGTAGCTTGCACGCAAAAAAAAACGAAATTTTTCACAGATTCTGCTCAGAACATTTATGAACAGCAAATCAGTGGAAAAGTACAGTATCCTGCTAGTGTATATACACATTCCAATCTGGTTATAAACATATAGATCAGAGTTGCGTGTTTCCAAGTCACTTCGCCCAGGAAATTGTCATGATAGCCTATATTTAATTTAAGTCCGCTTTAAGAAAACTAGTGCAATTTTTCGTTTTGCTCGCCAGACACGTGTTAAAGGCCCCCCCCCCCCCCGTTATGCAAATATAGATCAGAACTTGCCGCACTGGCACCTTTATAAAGTCTGATACCATAGATTAGAAAGTTAACTAGATATAGCATCTCACTTCTTCCGGTGGTACGTGGGGGCCCTAGCGGCAGATGTGGTATAATACCTCTGATCACGCTTTGTCTTCGTGCTGCTTCGAAGGCAAAGCATTATCAGAGGTATTAGTAGCCGCAACTACCGCTATGGCCCGCATACCACTGGAAGAAGTAGGATGCTATATTTAGTTAACTTTCTAATCTATGCTGCTACTCACAACCTAGGAACATGATCGATAGGCTACGACATCGATGTCGTCTACGTAAGACTTATGAGTACACCGAATTTCAAATCCCAATAGCCCTTATGGTATCAAGAGTTCACACGTGTGGACGCTTTATTGTGCCGAGATCTCTTACGGAAGCTTATAAAATAGAAGAGTCACTGAAAATAGCAGCAATGGATGGGCAAGGTCTAATTCAGTATTTCTCATTCTGTTCTTACTAAGGTAGTAGTGACACGCTTTTAAATACGCTTTTACGATACCACGAGCTGTTTTTTTTTTACATCCTCACTTGATAACGGGGAACATTTGTCCCCGAAACGTTGTGATTGTTTGTTGTTTGCATACTCTTTGGCTTTTTTTGTATTATAATTCTACCAGAGCTTGTTTTAAATAAATAAATAAATAAATAAATAAATAACATGGTAAATTAAATAAATGACAACCTGCTCTATTTCATATTACATTAAAATTTAGCGGATCCTGTCTACAATGCGTCGAAAAATCCACAAGGAAAGGAAAAAATTCGTTTATACTAAAAGATACACTTAACACGATCTATTTTAACGAATCCTTTCATCGACATATCGCAATCTCTAGAACGCAAAAAAGCGAAAAAACAGTGTACAACATTCCTCAGTGGCAAAAAGCCACACACACACACACACACACACAACAACAACATTCCTGACAAGCAAGGGCAGAAAATACTGTCATCAAAACACACGAGTGTTTATTTTTCAATGCAGAAACAAGAATCCGATGTTGTTTGTGCAGGCACACAAAAAATGGCGCCCGTATTGAGGTCATGTTGTCCGTCCTTACGAACTTGAATGGCGGTCTGTTACACATCTTAACCTTGCTTTCACTTTAAGCCAACATGAAAGAAGATGCCATCTTTTTTCTAATACACTCTTCTTTTTTATCTTGTAGCAATTCAAAGCGTTTCTCCCCCACATCCATTGAGATGTCTTTCCCCAGCCAAGAAAAGCAATCACGTGCCAACTTGAAAGAATTACATGGCCAACGCCCCCTTCCTTAAAGGAGATGTCTGTGGGTTTTCCATTGATATAGAGTCCACCTTTTTTAAAAATGCTGTTTATTGATATGCAATGCTAAGTAAAGCAAAAGAGCTTCTCATCCAATGGGAGGAGAGGAAGCAGGGTGGCTGAGTGGTTAGCACAACAGTCTCAAATAACAAAGATCCCGGGTTCATTCCTGGTTGTGGCCCATCTCTACACATTAGGGGAGAAATGCCCGAAAATAAACTCTCGCTCATGTCGATTGTGGCATGTAACAGATCAAAGGTGTTTCCTAGGAAAATTCTCCCTCTCGGTCACGAGATAACCTTAGCAGTTGAAAACTACGCTAATTCAATAATACCCTTTCAAATGCTTGCATCAGTCTGTTTCCACGACAACGTTTGAACCACCCTGGCAGATTTATATCAAATTGTCCACATCCATTCTACGCCCTTTTAGTGGATTTAAATTGGTACACTTTTATTTTTAACTTTCAGGGATTTTGACTCCTAAAGATCAATATGTATCATTCATTAATCTTACACCATGAAGACAACAATAGTTGCCATATATAATCATAACGCTAAGTGATGTCCAGTGTGCACATAAACAAGTTTGACCATCTAGATAGGTGACTGGCTGGCTATGCGCACGTTTCAAATTGTCTGCTATAAATTATATTTTTTGTTAACTTCATTTTATCACAAGTAGAGCCGTCCCTAGTAATCAACTATTACTGAAAAAGTGATACGTCAAACGGCACTTAAAAGTATGTATGTTTACATCTCGCAATTAATGCTTGAAACCACTGACACAGCAATACGTTCAATTATTACTTTCCACGGCTCTTTTTTAAATCTCTGCCGGACTTGCGGTTAGAGTAGAATAAGAAACTTCTCGACCCTTCAGCAGCAGTGAGATTTATTCTGGGCAGTTTCTCGGCCCCCGCCGTGTTCGAAGGTTTCCTGGTTCGAATTCCGGGTCCGAAAATTCTTTCTGTTTGGTAGTCTGGTCAAGAGAATCAACCCCATGGACAACGAACCAAAGTCCTAACTCGTGTTCACCAAGGCATGCGGAAGTCGACCAAGTCTGGTTCACCGCTCTCAAGCAACAGGACGGTGAGGAAGGGGTTGATCTGGGGCCTAAAATACAATTGTGTTGTCTCAGTCACTGACTGATAAAAGTCTTAAAACCAACCAACCCCTGTATTAAATAAAAACATAACAAAAACATAGAAGAGCCTATAATTTCCGATTATCTGTGATACACTTGGTCTGCCATAATCTAGAGACTACAATATAAATCCAGTCTGCTTACTGCGTGGAAAGAGAGAGAGAGAGAGAGCTGACAGTGAATCGCTGATGAAAAGTGTGTGTCATCGATTTTGCTGCCCATTAACCTACTGATGACTCAGGGCAAAGCAATAAACCATCACCTGCTTGCACATCGACCATCTAATGAAAAGGACCTTCACCCTCATCGTGCAAGTCTTCAAAGTTAGCATCACTGACACAAACACTGGAAATACTGTACCGTATTTTTATGTTACAACTTGGAACGTACAGTGTAACCAGGGCGAGGGGTTCGGCACGGACAAAAAAATTGTACGAGATTTGTAAATCTGTAAATCTTTCAACGGATTTACGGAGATTTACGGATTTTAGGGGATTTAAAGCTGTACATGGATTAACTGTAAGATTAGCTGTAAGATTAACTGTATTAGCTGTAAGATTTAATGATTTACATGGATTTGCAAAAGATTAAAAAATTTACATAAAATTTTGCAGATTTACAGATTTGAAAATTTACATGAAGATTTGCAGAATTACTGGGATTTAAAGATTTAAGTAAGATTTAATGATTTACATGAAAATTTTTCAAGATTTAGAGAAGATTTAAAGATTTACACAGAGTTACAGATTTAAATATTTACATTGCAGATGTACTGGGATTTAAAGATTTAAGTATGATTTAATGATTTACATGAGATTTTTTCAAGATTTACACGGATTTACAGAAGATTTAAAGATTTACACATAATTTTGGAGATTTACACAGATTTACAGATTTAAAGATTTACACGCAGATTTGCAGGATTTAAATATTTACAAAAGATTTAAATAAGATTTATATGATTTACGCCGGATTTACGTGATTTACACGATTTAAGGATTTGAACAATTTACACAAGATTTACAACGGATTTATAAATCTTAAATCTTGGGTGTAAGAGATTTATAGCTTTGTCAAACCCCTCGAACCAAGGTAAGACTGGATCATTGTTTTATTTTTAGCATCTTCTTAAACAGTAAAAATATAAATAGTGCACCCAGATGCAGGAAGATAATGGGGGGTGGGGAGGGACTATCTCACTTATATTCACTTCTCAGTTTCAAACATCTACCACGTTTTACTTTTTTTATGTCGCATTTCTTATGCAGCTTTCCGTTTCGTTTCACGGTTTTCCTTTTTTCGCACTGATGCTTAAAGTGATTTTTTTTTTAAACAAAGAAATGTTAGAACGTTGGTTGGAGCAGTGCCATATTTAAATGAGAGGACTTAAGACATAGCACTGTGGCAAAATGAGGTAAAAAAAATGTCTAAAAATGTCTAAAAAATGTCTAGCAAAATAGCAAGAAAAAAAAAGAAAGGACTTCAAATTTCTTCGAGAAATAACCATGGATATACTGATATTGGCCGGGAGGGGGAGGGGGGCCGGGGAAGCCGAAATCTGTGGTAACCCCTAAGCGGTAAAAATGTAACTCCGCCTCTGTGCTTTCTGGTTCACTCACGAAGTCATTTGTTTAACTTCCATGTTTCTATGGAATGGTTTTTCCCTTCTTGGTGAGGCCGGGGTGGGCGGGGGGGGGGGAGAGATAGCGTCAACACAACCAAGAGATAGGCTCGGCGTCTGTTTCTTACTCAAGTGACATTAGAAAAGTGTGTGGCCCGATTGGCAAGGGACACATCTGCACTCTCACCCTGCCTAGTCTGACTTAGACCATAATCTCAATTATTGTAGATGTACTATATCAGAACGTGCAGGTTTTTACTACTTCCAAAATCGTCCACAATAATCACCTTGCCCAAATTCAAAATCAGTGAGTTTGTAAATGGCATAACCTAGGACGTCATCAAGCCAGAGTCAGACCGGATATTCGGGTCAACATTTTGGCCGGGCCACCGGGTCTGACAGCAGGGCTTGAAAGTCCGGGGTGGGCCCAGACCTTTTTCTAGTGTGGAAGGGGTACTGGTCTGTGCATGCAGACCTCCACTCACTTCGCTATAATTACTTGGCCTTAATTAAATAGGAATAGTGCAACAACTGGACCAGTATGAAGCAGATTGTAGACATGCTAGAAGATGGTACACTCCCAAATATCCACAAAATATCCTTCCCAATAGCCACAAAACATCCTGTTCACATTTCAGGTAAACGCCAGTGATGTTTGTGGAAAAGCTTAAATTATACTCCCGACTTAATGTAGTTGAGTTACCAAAGACTGAAATCAAGACGTACTTGAAATGTT
Source organism: Lithobius niger (assembly GCA_023313725.1). Classification (NCBI taxonomy): domain Eukaryota; kingdom Metazoa; phylum Arthropoda; class Chilopoda; order Lithobiomorpha; family Lithobiidae; genus Lithobius; species Lithobius niger. Next base: position 4,898 of record JAHWFP010262984.1, on the reverse strand, counting down.
ACGCGTGAACTGAAACTTTAGGCTCATGATTTAAACCTTATTTTTCAACATAGTTTCCAAAATAAATTGCATTAGCGGTAGTTGTGATTTTGGGATGTAGACATAGTTTCAGTTTTACATAACCCTAAAGTCACAGGTAATTGAGTCTGGCATTTTCCACGGATTATGCATTTGGCTACTTTGTATCAAAATCCTTAAAATCCTATAATAATCCTCAAGAGCCTGGAAGGCTCAAAACCGTAATAAGTTCAAGTAAACAAGCACCTTGCGTGGGTGTTATGATTGCATCAGACAAAATTCCCTAATCGGTACTAAGCTGCTGTTGCCAAGCATGCCCAGTGGATGGGTAGCAAGCATGCTGTGGCAACAAACCACGGCTCATTAGCCCTTTAGCTGCCACGAGATTTGGGCAGCTGGCTTAAGCCGAAGAAATCGATCATTGTCTCATTAAAGGCGTGGTTTCCATTTTGGTCAGCGAGTGCCAATATCTTTGCAGCCGTCATTTGCCGTGCACCATATCAAACAATGCTAATAGTTGATCACCCAGTTCCAACATGCGCATTCGTTCATATGTTCAGAGACTGGCAATTTGCTACCATATGCCAAAATGCTGCTATGAACGATGTTCAACCTGCTGCCATTCGAGGACACCATGTTGAGGTTATGTGGTAAAGTGTACAGCGATTAACCTGATGGAATGTGACGAGTCTGTTTAGAACCAAATAGGAGTCAAACCAAATTCATGATTTCAGCCAACTTAGTGCTAATCAAGCCTAATTGATGACTAAAAACACAACAACGAACTTCAGTACCCCACCTGTGTGTTGACAACTAAGGGACACCGTGTTAAACACCAAACCATATAATGATCTGCTGGTCAGTGCCAAACAACTTATTTGTTAGATATTCTGATGTGTGTTGTATAGATGTATTATTTCCGTAATCAGGTGGAAATGGAGTCATTTCATTATCTAACCTCATCACATCAACTGTGATCCTTCGGATGCGGCCTTACATTACAAAATAGCAACCCTACTACGACCTCCGTATATACCAAAGCTGAATGGAATGACAAACACACCAGTGATTTGCTGTAGATTTGTGCAGAGGAAATGGCAATGCACTTCACTATACTTTTATTTGAACCAGCACCGGAAGATATGAGCATGGTTCATAAAAGGCTATGTATTTTCCGTGAAGGTAACCTGATGAAAAGCTGCAAGCGGAACAAACCAGACAAAGGAGAATTGTAAAAAAAAATCAGACAAAGATTGTCAATTCACATACAGGCGATGAATAGGCTACAGAAAATGCACTGCTGCTTGAACAAACGCTTTGGTTGAAACCATCACTGGTGAATGGAACACAGCTACATAATTATGCAATGTTGCATAATGTAATAGTGCAAGCCAAACGGAACAGGAAGTTGATAGTGAATTTTCGTATAGCAGCAACCAGCATTTGTGTTAAAAATACATGTGCATTAAAGATTTCGCAGCCAAAAATGTCACATTTCATTATGCTCTATTATCTCTTGAATTTCTCTGATGTTGACGACGAAGTGTTAAAGAAATAAATAGGTTGGTATATATGTTAACTCCGAGGAGGTATTAACTAGTAAAAACAGTGTACACCGCATGTCTTGAAAATGTGGATTACAAGTGGACATTCAAAAATCACCAGTGAATTAACACAGGATTCCTGTTAATCTTAAGTTAATATAATATTAATATAACTTAATATGTATTGAATTATATTAATATTATATTACATTACATTATATTGAGTTAATTTTAATATAATATAATAATATTGCAGAGACTGCTAAGAATGTGTGGTGTACTTCAGATTACAGGATTATAACAACGAAAACTTTGGTTAACACCTACTGGATTCCTACATGGAATATTATGGATAACTTCCAGATTACCACTGATTCTTCTGCAAATACAAAGAATGTCACCAGATTCCTGGTGATTACCACAGAACACTGCAGATTTCTCGCGGATTACCAAAGTTCAGTCCCCCTTGGTTAAGTTAAGTCATTTGAGGTTTCCTGTGATTTGTTATTGATACTTGGTTTAATCATGTAACAAGTGATAAATAGAAGTTAAATCCATCGTCCACTTTAGAAGAATTAATGTATTACAGTTGCAGTGTAATACATTAGTGGTGAATGACAAATTACTAAAATTAAAACCAAATAGACTTTTCCATGCCAGGAACCAGTATAATCTACAAAAATTGCCAATATTCACTGTATATTTCCCTCTGGTGTATGCAAATACACCTGTACCATGCTATAAATACCATACTATGTAGCCTATTAACCAGTTCTACACAGAACATAGCGCATCACTTAATAGGCTACTTCTGGGCCCAAAACTGTTAAAGCAACAGATCAACAAAGATAAAAAGAAGAACTATATACAATTTGTCAAGCCTACATGATGATCCTCCTAAACTTAAGAATAAGTCCTCTTATTATCTCCAAAATGAGGCACAGTCCCATTTTGCGAATAACAAGAGAACTTAATTTTTAAATGTGGGAGGCTCATCATGTAGGCTTCACAAATTGTACTGTAGTTCGTCTTTCTATCTTTGTTGATCTGTATCTTGAGCGGTTGAGCAACGACTCCCATTGTTCAATATGGCAAGCTTTAAAGACACTCAATTTATTAGCTCCATAAAGAATTCCAGGAACAGCCAGTAATGAAGATCCTAAGCCGTCGTTTCGATCGCTATTTTGCCCATCAATCAACGCCATTTGACAGGAATGGAGACAGCGGAGCGGAGCATCTAATAAATGGAAATATCGTATTTCAGTACAATATTGCAGAGTGGTTGACATGTATGACTTTTATATCATGATTCCGCATTTTGAAACTGCATTCAGCGATAACTTCATTCCTCCCAATAAATTTATCATGGCCAATAAATACGAGCTGACGCTAAAATGTAGTATACAGCCCTTGTGCACGTTGGCCCTCAGCATATCGAGCAGTCAGATACACAGCAAGGGACACTGATATTGGGGGAGACACTATTGATCATCCAGAACTTGACCAGCGATAGAGCTGGACTTTCCTTCCCCAAACATGGACTGTAATGATTATGGCCCGATTTTTACAGACTGCACGCAATGTAATCTCAACGCATGACTTTAGGGAGGCTTCACCGTTGACCAACCAATGCTCTGAGGCGTATAGATAAAATTAGCCTGTTGCACAATTCTTAAAATTGAAGCACGGGATCACACGAATCCGGAAGAAGTGAAATCTGTCGCCTTTAGTTACCTTGTCATGGTTAATTATCAAAGAGAATCATGTAGAAGATGTAGAATTTCGAATCGCAATCTCTGAACTCTAAGACGGCATTGTAAGTAATCAGAAACACTAACCGTACATCACAACACTAACAGGATACTAATTTTGATGCTGATAAATAATTAAATAAGCAAACAGTAAGTATATCAAAGAAAATTAGTGGAGAAACTAATGAATTCGGACAGCAGTTTGTTTGGTTATGCTGCTATACAGCCACTTATCTAAATGTGAACCTGCACATAGCTCTAATAGCAAGTTTGGGAAAATTTGGCACTGTTACATAATTTTCACAATCAAAAAATCTTCTTCTGTGAATTGCAGAACATGTTCTGTACCTACTGATAACAACTTCTAAAATTAGTCATCTCATCAACTTTGAAATGATTTTCCCCGACAACCAGCTCCCGAAGTCAGACCTTCATGGCCGAATAAGCAGTAGGGTCTATAGTACGTTACTAAAGTAGACAACAGGTTAACCTGAGAGTCGACAGCACGGGCGTAAGTCCTTTGTATCAATAGCAGTGCTTGACGTTTACAACTTGTTCATAATCACTATCAAGGAACACTTTATCGACACATCATTATCGAGCTTTGTCCTTCTCCGAGGAGTCAACTCTCTAATCGGTAGGGTTGGGTCGATAACCGAAACTGAAACCGAATTTTCGGTTTTTACTGAAAACCGAAACCGAAACCGATTCGGATTTGTGTCGGTTTTTCGTACGGCGTTCGAAAAATCAAAAATTGATCTGTTTTTCTAATTTTTTTAAATAATAATTATCATTTTGTACGTATAAATGACAGTCATTAAAAAGAAAATAGTAGAAGAAAATGGTGTCACAGCTAGACCCATGGTCTGTGACGCTGCTGAACGTGAAAGCAGAGGAGTGAGTTAGAAGCTAGTAATACTAATGTTACAAGAAAACAAACTAGAAATAGCTGGTTGGGTGGATGGTAACAAAAACCGATACCGAAACCGAAACCGCAGTTTTGTGGGCGTGAAAACCGAAACCGGAACCGAAGTCGGAAAAATGAAACCGACCCATCCCCACTAATCGGCTCTGCGGTCTTGTTTAGACTATAGTGAAACTCAAGTAGTGCGACTAGGGCTAGGCCCACTTTACATATGACATCCACTTGATGACGTTACACCCGGTGTTACAGTCGTTTTTTATTATGCATTTGTGAGAGTAAACTTTAATTGTTGTAGAATTCAAAAGGAATCAACAACAGTTACATTGGTGGCAGTGGCAAAATTCAAAAGGAATCAACAACAGTTACATTGTTGGCAGTGGCAGAATTCAAAAGGAATCAACAACAGTTACATTGGTGGCAGAGGCAAAATTCAAAAGGAGTCAACAACAGTTACATTGGTGGCAGTGGCAAAATTCAAAAGGAATCAACAACAGTTACATTGATGGCAGTGGCATAATTCAAAAGGAATCAACAACAGTTAAACTGGTGGCAGTGACAAAATTCAAAAGGAATCAACAACCGCTACATTGGTGGCAGTGGCAGAATTCAAAAGGAATCAACAACAGTTACATTGGTGGCAGTGGCAAAATTCAAAAGGAA